>JAQZBX010067621.1:0-15893 GCA_029593785.1 Cabassous unicinctus
TGATGGCCTTTGGCCAATATATGGCAATTGGCAACCCTCTGCTCTATGGCAGCAGAATGTCAAGGACTGTGTGTGTTCTGCTGATTTCTTTCCCTTATATATATGGCTTCTTCATTGGTCTGATCTCCACACTTTGGACCCATGGTTTGTACTTTTGTGGAAACATAGAGATCAACCACTTCCACTGTGCATACCCAGCCCTCATCAAAATGGCCTGTGCTGGGACCTTTATTAAAGAATATACCATGCACACATTAGCAGGTCTCAACTTCTCTTATTCCTTATTGATCATTATCGTCTCCTACATATTCATCCTTATTGGCATTCTAAGAATGTGTTCTTCAGAAGAAAGAAAGAAAGCCTTCTCCACATGCGGGTCCCACCTGACTGCTGTTACCATATTTTATGGAACAGTCTTCTTTATGTATCTTAGAAGTCCAACTGAGGAGTCTGTGGAGCAGGGAAAAGGGGTGGCTGTGTTTTACACCGCAGTAATTCCTATGTTGAACCGCATGATCTACAGTCTTAGGAATAAGGATGTAAATAAGGCCATGAACAAAACAATCAGAATATTTTTAACTAAATAAAATGGATATTTACAATGTATGATTAGATGCATAGACCAAAAGAAGGAATGAAAATTAACCATTTCCTTTGGGTAATTTGAGGAAAGTTATTATTTATATTTTCAGTGAGTAGAGAAAAAAATAATATGCAATTGAAAATGGAATAATGATGTAGCAGGAAAGAGAAGCATGTTGTAAACCCAGGACTCTCTGGGGCTATGAAATCTGAAATGACAAAAGTATGCTGAGAATATTATCTACTTGATTTATTTTCCACACAATGCAAAATTCAGTAGGTCATTTTGGAATAGAGAATTTTTTTTCATGGCCTTTGACATTTCACTAATCTACCCTTCTAATTCTGCTCTGAAAAGAAGGATGATAGTCTGTTTTGGCACCAAGAATACATTTTAGCTCTGGATTATATGTTATTATTTAAAAATGCTTAAACTGAGTAACATTGTACCATAAATCATTGTTATAATTAATGACAACCTTCCTGACAATGTAATAGTTTAATGAAATCTAGTATAAAGTCTATTTAAACAGTATTCATTAATGTAACTATGTATTACATGAGTTTTTTCAAATGTATATTGATTAATTTAATAAACATAATTTACATATGAACTTATTTTATATTCTATGTTTGGCCATTCTATTTTATCGTGATCATGAAAAGGTGAAGATATATTCTCCCCAGTGTTTGGAATTAAGAATGTGCTTCCTTAATTAGATTTCAAGAGCTTATTTTCATTATATTAAGGGGAGATAGAGATATATATTTATTCCTTTTTCTTCTCTTTGTGCTTTTATTTTATTGTTTTATTTGGTGGGGGTAAAAATTAGCTGTCCTGTAGTAGTACTAGCATAGTTATTTGTACCTAGTCATACATTTCATATCTGACTTTAAAAGCCCACTTTAAATCATGCATCCCATGCTTCCTGTCTGGGCCTGGATGCATTAGATATCTCCAAAGAAGTTTTGAACAGATATAGACTTAGTCAATCTCAAGATTCAAGGGCAACACATATCAGAAAGCAAGCAGAGAGCTTGAAAGCAAGAAAACTTCTTTAATTAAAAGTATCTCTTTCTTATTTATTGCTTTGTAACTCATCTTTTACTTTGCCTCATATTAATACCATTATTCCTGCTTTTTTTTGTGTTTATATTCACTTGTCTTGTGCTGTCTAATCTTTCTGGGTTTTATGTATGTCAATTGTTGACAAAAATTAGTTTTATTTTTTCATCTCCCATACCACAAAATCAAAACTCTTCAAAATCAGTCCCTTTGCCTAGAGGTTATCTTCACTTTGGTTAGTGACTTTTCAAAGAAATAGTCATAGCCCAGGTTTTATTATATTTCATCTTTCTGCTCTAATCTATCCATTCATTTTGCTATCAAATTTTGAGGAATCATCCTTAAAACTCGCTCATTTCCAAAGATTCCCAGTGATCTTCTCTCAGCACGTCTTGTGATATACTTGAGAACACGCTTTTCAGTCAGATTGCAACCTACTCATGCCCTCACCAATCTCATTGAGACTGTCTAATGGATAAATCTTCTATACGTGTATTCCTTTATTTTTAGTGGCTTTGATACTTAGGCTTGTAAGGCAAGAACTAGTAGGTTCAATATAACAGTGGAGTCTTTTTTTTAATTTTTTTTTTTAAGATACTGTTTTCTTCATTCAGGTGTTCTTCTTTACATACATTAAAAGAAAACATTTTAAGTACCTCAATATCAAAGTTAAATGAAGCTGTATTGTCCTAAAATGATTTCATGGCATGAGGAAAAAAAGTATTTGTACTGGATTGTATATGTCAACTTGATTAATACTGGGAACTGTGAATCTCAGGATTCCCTTCTCCATATAGTTTTGAGTTAGAGTTGTCAAAAAGAGGAACTTGTGAGGGATTTGAAAGGTGGAAGAGGACAATAAGCCATTCCTTTCTGTGTTGATAGATTCATGGCCTCCAAAGATGTCCTCAGCTTAATCCCCAGAACCGTACATGGAAATGGGATTTTGCACATATGATTAAGTTAAGGAACTTAAAATAAGGAAATTGTCCTGGATTATCTGATTGAGCTCAGTGTATTCACAAGGGCTCTTAAAAATAGAAGAGGGAGGCAAAAGAGAAAGCCAGAATGTTGTGACATAAAAAAGTCAAGCCATTACTGTATTTGAAGATGGAAGGGGGACACAAGCCAGGGAATGGCAGCATCTAGAAGCTGGAAAAGACAAGGAAGCAGAGTCTCCTCCCAGAACCTCCAGAGAGTAATGCAGCCCAGCTCTTACCGTGGTTTTAGCCCAGTGTCTGGCTTCTAACTTGTGGTGCCTCTAACCTACAGAATTGTGAGAAAATAATGTGTTTTTTAAGCCACTAAATCTGTGGTAATTTGTTATAGCAAGAGTAGAAAACTAATACACTCTCTAAAGATCACAGTGTTCAGACAAAACAGAGTTGTCTAGCTAGTCAACACTTGACATTGTGAGCATTAGTGACTTTCTCTGATTTACTAACTCCCTTCTTTTATATCACCACTTCCCAGCAGCTCCCACATCTGTGTTCTCTAGAGTAAACCCCTTATTGCCATAATATATATTATCGCCTCTGTTTTCCTGGCTGAATTATAATTTCTACAGTGTCCTGGTTTAATTCTTTTGTGAACCCCAGAAAATTATGGTATTAAGCTAACCCATTCCTATGCATGTAAACTTATCAATGTGGAACTCTTTGATTAGATTAGATTAAATTTCAGGACTCTTTGATTGTATTGAATTCAGTTGGGGACCATTGATTGAAGTACTTTATTGAGACATGACCCATGTGGGTCTTGGCCCTCCTGCTGGAGCCCTTATAAAGAGGAGAAACATGCACACACTCACAGAGAAAGCAGGCTCCATTTTTACCCTGCTATATGAGAGAGGATCACTTACAACCACTGAAAGACAGAGAAACCCTGAAAGGCTGAGAAAGGACAGAGGCTGGAATCAGAAGAGCAGCCTGAAGCTGAAGAGACAAGGCCCAGGGAGAGATAAGCCATATGCCTAATTGTTCATAGCTGATCTTGGAGAGAATGTGAACCTCATGGGGAACTAGAGTACAGTCACCATTTTGCCTAGTTATTTGGCAGGAGTCCAGGATCAGCCAGCAGCCGACTTTGGTGAGATAGCATCTCTGATGATGCCTTGATTTGGACATTTTCTCAGCCTTGTAACTATAAGATTTTACCCTAGTAAATTCACATTATAAAAGCAGCCCATTTCTGGTATTTTTGCAAACTAAAACATAAAATATCACTTTGACACAAATTATTGCAAAGCCACAGTGCTTACATGAAGTGAGAGGAAAAAATAAAACACATTTTGTCCACTCTAGGAAGGTAACATCAGCAGGATGGACCTGAAGAGAACACAAACCATTTTTAATTTATCAGGGGTTTTGTCATAACTGACATTCCATAGTAAAGAAATGTTTATTTCTCTTTCTGTGATTCTGCTTAAGTGTTTCAGAACAGCTAAAGTCAGGTATATGAGTGGCTCTGGAAATTCAAAGTGAAACTCATTGTACTTTCATCTAGATTCACCTGCAGCACACAAATCTTCCACTAGGGGACAATCAACCCAAAATTTCTAAAGTTTTTAGTGAAGCAGTAAATTATGCCAGATTTTCCAAAGAAAGAACAAAGTTTTGAATTTTTTCCAGGGAATGAGGATGGTCTTCAGAATTACAAACCACAAAACACCACCTATAAATGGAACAAATTATCTGGCTTCTGGTACTTTTAGATTAATTTATGTAAATTTAAAGATTATTTTTTCTGACAACGTGGAAGACTAGATCACATTAAAATCATTTAAAAAGTATGACTCATCTGGCAAATGTGTAAATTATCATAAGCTAAGGCTGAAATATAACTGGAACTCCAGGAATGTTAACTATTTTTAAAGCTAGGGATCTTCAGTAATTAGGATGTTTGCCAAGTGACATGGGAAAAGGATCCACTTAATAGGGTGGCTCAAGTGAGAGTCCAGCATCAATTTGCAACAATAAAGGGTTATATCTTGTCCTTGGTGAATAAGGTTTCAAGAAAAAAATACCCTTCCTTCAAATGGAGAAGACAATAAATTTTCTGTTACTCGAACTTAGTCTTGGTGAAGAGAGAAGAGAGAAATGACTAAGAGAGAGAAAGGGAAGTGGGGGCGGCAGGGAGTGGAATTCCCCTAAGAAATTTTTGTCATAAGCTGTTCTCTCACAAGTTTATTATGTGTGTTTCTATTACTCACTTTGTCTTAAAAACTCTAAGGCAATAATGTTGTATAAAGTATTCTCAGGACACAAGGTCTTCTGGGCGCCTGGTAGAAACTAATGTAATATATCACTGGAGGAACATTCTTTCATCCCAAATTAGGAAGAATTCTCACAGCTAAAATTCCAACAAATATTAAATTGCAACCAAAAATCATAGGGCATTTGAGGAAATAAGGCACCAAAAGTGAGAAAAAGAAGTGAAAAAAAGAACACCACAAAATCAAACCTACATATTTTTCAGATATTAAACTTATGGAATACAGAATATAATAAGTGTAACTAGTATATTAGACTAAAAGGACATTGTATTTTTCGATTGTTCCTTTAAAATATATTAAGAGGGAGAAGTGTTTTATCTTTCACTCTATGGAAACTCTGGTGACCTCACACTTTGTTTTATTATGTTTTTTTCCTGGACATTCATGGGTATTTGAAAATATCCAGATCTATGTAATAATTGAAGAATACTATTTCATTCCAGAGCATAAAATCTCTGCTCCCCCCACTTCTTCAGGTAGGCGCTCCTAAAAGCAGTGATTTTCATTAGGCAAAGAGGGTCTGAGAGTATTTTTAACATCTTTGTTTTATATTCTCACTAATTTCAGATCTCCCAATTCTTATTTGCTATTGTTGACCCCTGAATACCAGAAATGAGGGGTAGCAGGGAGATTGGGCAAGAAAAAGAAGCAGGAGACTCCTTTCCTGACTGTTATTCTCACAAACTGATTCTATGCCCTCAGTTAAAGATTCTTCCCTACATGGAGTACTTCCATGGATTTTTCAGAGACTAGTTTCCTCCACTGCTGTTTTCCTTGAACTGATGTTTCCTTGAATTGAAAAAATGTTTCTTTATTTCACTGATCAATGGGAATCACTTGCATTTCCTTTGCCCTGACAATTGGTCTAAAAGTTCAGGCCCCCTCCTCACTTATTCAACTTTTTTTATACCTTCTCTGTGGGAGTAGAATTCAAGGGTCATTAACTGGTTTTAGGCTAAATCCTCTCTACAGGGTGGCTAGGTTGTTGTCTCCTAATTCCATTTACCATCAGTTGTCTAATGCCTCAATGGCATTAGATCCTGACTGTGTGACTCAGAGGTATCTAAGAGAGAATGAGCCTCATCTTAATATGCCATTCCTTAGTAATGTTTAAGGGATTTAAAAATAGTAAAGCTATTTAAATCTATGAAGTAAGTAAAAGAGATTGAAATCACCTGGGCTGATATGGCAAATAACCAAAGAGAACATCTGAACATAAAACTATATAACAGAGTTTTAATAATTTAGTGCAGAAAATATAAAAAAGACTGTAAAGGGAATTAGTAAAACTGATATAGAGATGAAGAAAATGCTCTTATTTCATCACAGAAAGACAAAGTTGATAGAAGATATAAAGAGAGGTTAAGTGATATGAAGGACATAGTGTGTTGAAAAGGGAGATTTTTTTAAACTTGAGGAAAGGAAAAAACTTGATAAATAAAATCAACAAAATTGCCCTGCCTTTTGCATGGTTTCATTGATTTTGTTTGTATCCCTGTATTTTAAGCACTGAGTTTAGATTTGGCAAATTAACTCTCTTGTATTAACTTTCTATCAACCATTTGCATTAGGTAGGGCATATGTTTAACTGGATGTGATATAGACCCAAAGTAACATTAGCTTGACCTATAATTATTCTATGTAGCCATCAGGAAATCAGGAATTTCAGGGTTGCTATGGCCTTACTCCTCCATGGGATCAACTGGGAACTCAGGCTTCTTCAGCGTCTCTCAGATTTGTGATTTTTGGCAGGATTAAGATACCTCACTACCCTGAATAAATTCCAAGCAATGGCATCAAGAAGAAACAAAAATTGAGAAAAGAAGGAGTGCATGTCCTCCTACTTTTTTTAAAAAAAAAGCATGACCTCCAAGGTGCTCACATCACTATCACAAAAAGCTCACGGGACAGAAATTAGACAGAAGCCTACCTTCAACAGGAAATGTTATGCACTTTTCTGCCCCCTTCACAACATTTAGCAAAGTGCTTAGTATTCTATAGTCATCAGGGGTGCAATGACAAATAAGGTACAACATCTTGTTTTCAAATTGTTCATTGTCTAGCATCATGAGGCATGCATAAGAAATGATCAATAGACGATGTAGTGATTCCCATAAGCAAAATGAGCTAAGTGCTTTGTAAATGCAACAGAAGAAATTATTACTTTAACTGAGGGAGTCTCAAGGCAATGTTTAAAGAGAGTAATTTTTACATGATTCACCAAGATAGCTCAAATTGAGCTACAATATTCCTGGCCTGGAGAGGACTTAAATTAGGACTAGGATAATGAGAATTCATTTTCTTGTTTGAGGGAGAGATACTCTGTACAGAATGAATGGTCTTTACATTTTCTTGCATTGAGAACCACATTTTTAGCACAAAACCCAAAAGAATCATATGAGGCTATTTAGTTTATTATAAAGGCTGACATTGAATTTAAACTTAATACAACTTTAGAGAGGCTGAAAACATAATTTGTAGTTAGCAGGAATTCTGGGTTCCTAGAACTGTAGATTAATCATTATGATTCTAGGCCCAAGACGCTGTGGAGAGTAGACTTCTAGCTCTACGTGGCACAATTATTCTACTAAACCAATAATTATTCTTCCAAGTACAATTATTCTTTCAAGAGTCTCACAGAGCTCTAATTTTCACAACCTTAATCAGTGCTCTTCATTTCCAGTGTATAGCCTCATTGTACGCCTTGGACTTCTCATCACTATTCTAAGAAGTTTCTGACTAATACTTAGATATGTTGCTCTCCCACCTCTGTGGCTCAAAAGCATGACCAGTTTAACCATTTTCTTCTTTCAAAACAGATTTATTGAGCATCTCCCAGTTGCCAAGTGATGTTACAGGTACTGAGGCAGAGCCCTGAGAGACACAGTCAAGATCCTTGCATTCATATGTTGGAAAAGATGCTGAGAGTCAGAGCATAAAGGGTTAAGCATTCAACAAGCATGCTTGCTGGCAGAGACACATTAGTAAATGTCTCCAAGGACACTGCTTACTGCAGATATCAGTGGGAGGAGGCAGAGCAAAATGAACTCACCACACAGATATTATTGTCTGAATTCCCAAGAAAGATTGTCTGGGAACTCACAAACAGGTAGTGCTCTCACGCACCAAGCTGAGATATTAGATAGACTAAGGCAATTAGGGCTAGAAACAATGTTTATACTTATGCCCCTTGGTAGACTGCCAGAGAAGGCAGTGTTCTTGCTGTAGTAAGAGAAACATAGTGGAAGAGCAAGGTTAGGGGGGGGAGAATTTATGCACTGTTGTAAGCTGAATAAAAGAGAGGGTCACAGTGATCTCGGGGGTGTGTTTTTTGCCTGAATGAGCTGCAGCCCTCTGCTTCATATGCATCAAATTGTCTGACTCTTCCTTTGCACTGCACCCTGACAACAACATTCATAGAGTTCCTTTTCAGAAGGAAAGGGCACAGACCATAAACAGACACACAAATAAAAATTCAGAGAGTGACAAGTGCCAGTTAAATAATTAAAGTGGTAAGATGTAGTCAAGAATTCCTGAAGTTATCAGGGAGGCCTCTTTGAGCAGTGACATTTAAGATGCAATTATGTGAAGTTTTAGGGAATAGTGGAAAAGTCAGTGCAAAAGACCTTTGTGAAGATTAGGTCTGGCTGCCAAAAACAGAAGTCAAAATAGCAGTGGCTTAAGCCAGAGATATTTTTATTTCCTTATTATATAAAATTCCAGAGGTAAGCAGTCTTCTTCTCCACCATCGATGGGGTGCATCTGTAACCCATATGGTCCTAGATGGACCTAGATGGAAGCAATAGCTTCCTGCTTTGAAATGATTTAATTTTAATTATACGAGATTACACTTGCTTCATCTGTCACTGGAAAAGCCAAGGGACATATCATGAATTACAGAACACAAGAGTGCCATATGCAGGTTGAGTAATGCTATCAAGAATTTTAGTTTGATGTAAACCCAAAACAAATTTCATTTTTTGATCTCAGAATCTATTCAAAATAACTACAGCTTGAGAAAAAAACTATATGAATCTTTTACTAAAAATAAGTAAATTAAAAAAAAAGAAAAACTCAACAGATGACTATTCCTCTAGAGGTGTACTTTCCCAAGGGTCATTTCTTGGAGAAACTTCTTAATGGCTCCTTATTTTCTAAGACAAACATTTCAGGGAGGTTTCTCTTGTGTATTTTTCCCAATTTATCCTTTGCATGATGTAATTGTTTACCATTCTTTATATAGCACTCACTGGTTTAACTCTGCACCCTTACTGGGAATATTTCTCTTAATTTTCAGGTAAATTGAGGTAAAATTGAGGGTGAAAGAAAGGTTAAAAAACATTTATAATTCTAGTGAATTTTAATGTTTAAATATTAGTTGAAAAGTAAGTTTATGTTGATGTCAGAAAGTTTTTATGTAGAACTGTTATCTAGAGCTTCCATCTTATATTTTCGATTCTTTTATCTTTGTAGGGATAAATTGATTATTCCATATATGTTATCTGTGTGTCTTTGTGTGTGCATGCGTGTGTGTGTGTGTGAAAGAGACAGAGATGAAGAGGGAGAGAAAAAGAGAGGTAGAGGTAAACTTTCAAAGGAAATTTGATATTTGATTATTACAAATTTTCAATATTAGTTACAATTTCTAAATGTGAATTTAATAATCTTCATTCCTTGCATATTCATTATGTGTTAATATGCAATCTCTCTTTTCATACTCACAAACACCCAGTGAAATGGATAATGTTGTTATTGTCATATGCTGCTGAGGCACAGAGAAAGTGAATACAAAGAAATGAAACAAAACTTGCCCAAATTCACAAATTAAGTCATGGAGCCAAAGTTCAATCAGTCTGACAAAAGAAACTGAGATCCCTTTAACTAATGAAATCCTTAATATTGCTTCCTACCTGGTTGGGGGAAAAGTTGCACATGCATTGGTGATTTAATTTGAAATACATTCTGAAACAACGGGGGAAGGTTTTTTATATATCTCTTTGCCTTCAGATGGTGGGGAAATTTTTATAATGTTCTTGAGGTCTGCAAAATCAGACTTATGATTAGCTAACAATTCCAAGGATTTCACCATTGCTATCTATCATTGGGCTACCCATCCTATGATTTTCTTGTATTTAGGTTTTCTTTTTTTTTTTTTTGAGTGACTGGGGCCTACAAATGAACCTGGACCTCATATGTGGGAAGCTGGCGGCTCAACCACTGAGCCACATCACCTTCCCTGAATTTTTTTTTTGTTGTTGGTTTGTTTTGCTAGTTGTTTATTTTTGTTTTTTTTTAAGGAGGCACTAGGAACTGAACCCAGGGCTGCCTGTGTGGGAGGTGGGAGCTCAGCTGTTTGAGCCACATCTACTCCCCATATATTTAGTTTTTTAAAAACACTAACAACACCATCTTCCATTTCCTTTTCATGTGTGTTGCATTTTCCTTGCTATCACACAATCAGATCTGACTATCCAAAGAAAAATTATCCTATTGCTGATCTTTGAAATTTAATAAGGGTGAAAAACACAGGCAGACACAGGCAAATACTGTTGAACCAGAGATTAGGTATGATCCTTTAACATGTTGTAATCTCTTTTCAGATATAGAATCTCTATAGTCTCAATTCATCTTTGTATTTCTTCTACCACCTATCATGTCATAAACATAATTGATTTCTCTTTGTATATAACCTGTTAAACTTTCAAAATCCAATTTTTTTCCGTTTAGGAAATTCATCTTTCTAAACATTAATACACATCTTTTAAATAAAAACAGCATTGTTTGGGCAGATTGTCTGTGATTTTCTTGTTTCTGCTCCTATCCTCTGCTCTTCTTCACCATCATTTCACAATGATCCTGCAGTATATTTGGAATACTCAAAACATATTCCCTAATCCCCTCCCCAGAGCCATGAGGAACATATTCAAATCTGAGTACACAGCAACACACTAAGAAGCATATACACAACCTAAAAGGTGGGTGTTTTATCATGTCACCTTCCTTCTTGGTATTCTTTCTTTTCCAAAAAAATTTTGAAAAAAAAAATTGAGGGTGAAAGAGAAGGTTTAAAAATAATTTGTAATTCTAGTGGATCTCAATATTTAAATATTGGTTGAAAATTTAGTTTATGTCAATTTCAGAAAGATTCCACAGACTTTTAGAAAGAGAAAAAAATGTTAGGAAGAATTGATTCATTACAGATAATATACACGTACAGAGTAGTAGATTGTAACATATTTACCTCACATTGTAGAGAGTAAAGCAGTTTCCATCCACTAGTTAACTTACAAGTGCTAAGTGTAAAGCAACTGATTTAGAGTTTCTTTTGCATTTAGTTTGCCACTTTATTTTTAGCTTGATAGCTGCATAATCACCACATGCCTATTACTGTGCATACTTGAGAAAATTGTAATTAAAAATGCAAAATAAAAAATACGTTGACTATTTTCTTCCTTGTGATTTGATGTCACCTATATTCCTTGTTTTTATTAGAGAAGTTGTGAGTTTGTAAAACAATCATGCATGAAATACAGGATTCCTGTGTTCCACCCCACCACTAATACCTTGCATTAGAGTGAAACATCCATTACCATTGATGATAGCACTTTCTAAATAATTGTACCATTTTTAAACAGTATTTACATTTGTTACAACTGGTTAAAGATTATTAATAGTTTTATCATCCATTATTTACATTAGTTGCATTTTTCCCATATACCACCTTATTATTACCACCTTGTATCATATTTCTTAAGGGCTCACAAATACATTCCTTTAAAGTAGTAACTTACCATTTGCGACATAAATGATAAATTGGTGGATAAAAAATTTAGGCAAATTTATTTATTAATATGCATGCCTGTTGTGAATGGTGAGTTGAATAATAGCAAAGTGAATATTATTGACTTAGATTTCAGTAAAATTTAAAGGAAATTCTGTTTATACCAGCAGATTGATGTTCAACTATAACTCAATGATATTACATGTTTTCTCCAAGCTTTCATGATCTCCATATACCTGTGTGTGCTTAAATCCAAATGGTCATGTCAAGTTGACATTGAGAACCTCTTCCAGTGGAAAATGATCCCCATGCAGATAACATGAAGCCTGGGGAATGGGGCTGGGGGAGAAGAACTCATCTGTGAGAAGGGTGGTATCTTTTATACTGTAAAACACAAGACATTAGAGATAAAATTACCAACCTTTAACAGATATTGCATTCTGTACATAAATATATTTCAAGGCAGTATATCCAATTTTAGACAATTTTAGCTGTTATTGTTCTTAAATTTTTATTAATCTAATTGTTAATGCTATGAATTTTCATAACTTAGCCTGATTCTCTGCAGTCATGTAGTCATCTAAGCCACTTTGGTTTATAGACTTTTTCTTGAGTGTAAAAAGGGCAAATTTTCTTTCCAAGTGGAGTGGTTAGAGATTATGGATTGCCTTTTTGGGTAAGAGTCTGTTTATTTTCACTATAGCAATGAGGTTGACGTTCTTGCTTGCTGTCTGTCTTTCCTAATCATTACCTAGTGGTAGTTATGGATAAAGTCCAATAAATGGTTATTGAACAAAGTAAAATTCTGAAGGTTAAAATTAGAATCTTAACAAACATCATTTGCCCTAAAAATGAGTTTAGCCCTCAGAGAGCAAGAAATAAATCCCATCTTCAACAAACCTATTGCCTTGCTGAAAAGTTATATCAATTTTTTACAAAATTGCTCTCAATTCTAAAGAGCATGAATGTTCAATGATGTTGATGGAATCTGTTATATAATTTTTAGAATTTTAATCCTAAGGAAATGCTAGTTAAACTTTCACAGATTTCTTTCCCATAGAACTTCTCATAGTTTGACTTGATTACAGTGGACTGTTTGTCTCTAAGATTTTGGATAGGGTATAGAGATTTCCCATTATTATTTGATGAAGGAACTCTTGTCTTTTCTCCATAATTCTTATCTCCATCATGCAATACACTAGTGGTTACTTAGAAATATAATTTGATAAATATTTTTCTAGAAAATGATTCATATTATACAACCTATATTTGAAAATAACTTTTCAAAATATCTAAGAAGTTTTCCCAGATTCCAATGGTTCCCCAGAGTTGACTCAATAATTTCTTAATATATGTGTCCATCATAACTATATAATAATACATGACCCATTTTGAAAGTATTTGCTTACATTAATTCCTGTGCAAATGCTGATATTAATCCCCTTCTTTTACTCATATTTAAGTCTCCAGAACAAGGCAATAGATGATATCTAGTGGATTATAAATATATGTGTAGAATAGGGGGGAGAGTCCCTATCCAGGTAATATGCCTAATGAAATGATTGTAAATAAGTACTTCATCCTTTTATAGTTGACTTTGATGGATAATTTTTAATCAATTGCCCCTTTTCAATTTAAATTAGTGCAACAATGAGATTAGATTACATGACATTCAGGGCTAATGAATTATTTGGTGCAGTTGATCCATCTCTAATGAGGAAGGATAAAAAAAGGGACAAAAGGGACAAGAGGTAAAAGAATTTTTCTGAGTTCTGTTTAAAAGAGACCTATAACCCTCCATAAATATCTTTAATTATAAAATATAAAAATAGCAAAGAGCATTGGCAACAAAGGATGGTTAAGAACTAATCTTGGACATTGGGCAAAGGGAGTATTTAGTGTCAACATGTTTCAATCAGGATACTTTGAATAACTGCTATATAATAGTGTCTGTGTGTTAATTAATCTTAATTGCCTTTAGAGAGCCAGTTCTCTGAAAAGAATGACAATGTACACCATAGATATTTAATAAAGATGACAAAGACAGGAAACTTGGATAAAGATATAAATTAATAAAGGAACAATTCCTGATTTTTTTTCACTTATTTCCTTTTAGATATCACAACGTTTTTAAAGCTAATATCTGTTGAACATGTGAAAATGCTCAATTTCACTGATGTGACAGTATTTATTCTTTTGAGATTAACCGGTAGTCAGGAATGGCAACTTCTCTTCTTCATCATTTTCCTCATTGTCTATATGATCACTGTTGTGGGCAATATTGGTATGATCAGGTAAATTAAAGTCATTCCACAGCTTAATAGCCCCATGTACTTTTTCCTCAGTCATTTGTCATTCGTTGATGTTTGGTTTTCTTCCAATGTCACCCCTAAAATGCTGGAAAACTTGTTATCAGAAACCAAAACTATTTCTTATGCTGGTTGTTTAGCACAGTGTTCTTTCTTCACTGTCCTTGTGCATGTAGTTGTCTTCATCCTTGCTGTGATGCAGTTCGATAGATACATGGCAATCGGCACCCTTCTGCTCTATGGCAGTAAATTGTCAAGGATCATCTGTATTTGATTGGTTTCTTTCCCTTACATATATGGTTTTATGATTAGTGTGGCAGCAACACTATGGAAATATGGCTTGTACTTCTGTGGGAAAATTGAAATCAACCACTTCTGCTGTGCAGACCCACCTCTCATCAAAATGGCCTGTGCTGGGACCTTTGTAAAAGAATACACAATGATCATATTTGCAGGCATTAACATCACATATTCCCTGACTATATTTACCATCTCTTATCTGTTCATTCTCATTGCCATCCTACAGATGTGCTCAGCCAAAGAGAGGCAGAAGGCCTTCTCCACCTGCAGGTCCCATCTGACAGCTGTCGTCATATTTTATGGGACTCTTATCTTCATGTATCTCAGACGACCCACTGAGGAGTCTGTGGAGAAGGGGAAAATGGTGGCTGTGTTTTATACCACCGTGATTCCCATGCTGAATCCCGTGATCTACTGTCTGAGGAACAAGGATGTGAAAGAAGGCATGAGCAAAGTGATGAGCAAAATATGTTGAACAAAACAAAATTGAGTTGATTTTGTCTTCTATGCTTCAATAATATTTGCTTGTCAACACATTATTGTCTAGGACATAGGCAAGTTAAGCTAAAGACTTGTGTTTTGAAAGAGAGACTCAAATAGAGAGAAAAAATAGATTGACTCATTGTTGCTGATATAAATAATGAAGATTAATTAATACCACTGAATGGTACAATTGAAAGTGTTTAAAATGGGAAATTTTGAGTTGCATAACTGTTACAGCAATAAAAAAAAAGATAATTGAAAAGATGTTCAAATGCTAAGTTAAAATCAAAATACTTTTTCTTGTTAAAAATGTAGTGAACGAATTTTAGAAGTAGTTATAAATTTGCCTCTTTAGAGGGCAATTTGTGGTGGAAAAATTAACTTATTTAATTCTGTTTCATATCATGATATAAAAAATGATTGTTTCACTATTAGCTATGAAATTGTTTAATGTTTCTTTCATTGCAGGGTGAGGTAGAACTCTTCAGGGATTTCCACTTTCAGAATAGCACAACATCTACATTTAATTATTTTTCCATGTCTTGGTGTTTCCTAAGAGACATACCATGGTAAGCATGTCTCTTAACAGATTGCAGTAACTACAATGTTTTAACTGTAAGGATGCCAGATTGTGCATTTCTCACCTGCTCTAGCCAATCTGGCTTTTACCTACAGGCTGACTGAATAGAGGGTAGAATTAGTAGATGTGTGTGTCATTATAAAGCATGGCTTTCCAGGCTCTGCTTAACAAATTAAATAGATATTTATTTCAGAATGTTTTGCACATCCAGGACTAAGATATGGTGCCTAATTTCTTTGGTTATTTTTATATTTAAAAGAAAAAAATATTTACAGGGGGCCTATTTTTTGTGACCAGTAATTTCCTGCCATGATAATATTAATATATTTTGCCATTCCTTGTACCTAGTTTCATAAAGTAAAAGCTAGAGGCAGCACTACAATTCTTTAAAGTCTATATAACCTCAAGGCAAATCAAAATCAGTAAATCAATTAATACCTTTGGTTTTGGTGCAGATAATAAATAGCTAATGAAATGTAATTAACACATTTATAATTGCACAGTAATTACAAATTTCT
>JAQZBX010067622.1:0-15899 GCA_029593785.1 Cabassous unicinctus
TATTGCTTTAGAATTCACTGAAGCAATGTTCCATACAAACACCTAGTCTTCTCCCTTATCACAGCTGCACTATTGCAAAGAGGAAGGGAGTAAGCTTAGGTTTCTGCAGGCAGACCATCAGTGTTTATTTTAAGAAAAAACATGATGCAATAGATCATTAACAGGAGCTTAAGACCTCCTGCTGCTATAGCCCAAAAGTCTTGCTTTGGAGATTATGATGACACAGATAGAATGTGGCAACCCAATGAAGAACCCTGGGCAAAATGGGTCTCTAGATCAAAGAGATCTCACAAAGCCAAAGCACTTTACTCACAAGAGGACCTCAGACACCACTGACTTACTTCTGAAATAATCATCAAATCAGAAGAGGAGAAAAATTAGTCTCACAAACCTTTGGCAGCTAACAAAGAAATTAAGGAGATGACAGCTAATAGCAAAGACCACAGAAAATTTAGAGAAAACCAATGAGAACTCAAACAAGCACAGCAATCTGAGCAATCAGTGTTTACTGTAACATTCTTTTGCAATGCCAGATAAGAAGCTTTGCATTGACTTTCTCTCCAAATATCCAGAATCCAGCAGTCAACACACCTGGTTAAGAACATGTGACTCCATCTAGAATTGCTCCCCAAAGTCAAAATGAGCAGCCACTGCCCATTCTCACCTTCACTGGAGGGGTGGTTCCTGTTCCAGAGTGCCGGCGGATCTGGCAGCCATTCTGGCTGGGCCTCTGTGGCTTGTTGTTCAGTTGGGGCTTCTTCACAGTGCCTCCATGGTCATTTCTCACAGAATCCACCTTCTCAGCAGTTGTTTTGCTTAAAAGCTTTCAAGACACATGGAAGAGATTAATGCTGTTAGCAAAGCAATTAAGTATCATCCAGGAAAAGTCCCCTTCTGATTCTAGTTTCCTAACTTATCTAAGATAATAATCCAAAATAGTGTGGTTCTTTTAAACACAACTTACCACAGAGCTGTTGGCATCTGGTAGGAATTGTCCAAACTCTGACAACAGATCTTCTTGATTTTTAAAGAGACGAGCCACCTGAGCATACACTTCCTGCTCAGTCAGTGCTGGAGTGTAGTTTCCTCCAGCTTCCTTGGCATTTCGCTGCTCTTTCTGATAGGAAATTACAAATGGGAAGAGATCATATTAAAGGGCTATGTTTTGAATTACTCACGTTTGCACATTCTCTGGGATGTCCAGTAAGAGCTCTGTATGTTATCTACTTAGACTGCACTTTGAGAAGAAAGTCTATATTCTTAGAACCTGTTTCAACTGCAGGCTTTTAAATTGAGAAAGGAGTGGAAGATGGTGGCTGACAATTCCTTTTAAAACCAGAACAGTAACTGAGACTGTTCAGGGAACCACTATCAACTGAAAAAACACAAAACATTAGAGAAATCTCTCTTTCTTCTACTGTAGGTTAACTATATTACACAAATCATCCTCCAAACTTCTCATATACACAAATGTTAATTTCACAGGGCAGTAATTTTAAAATCCTCCCTAGCTGCTACTGGGCAATCAAGTCAGGCAAATCAAACTGGCTTTATAAACCCTCATCATAGTTTCTAACATGTTAATTTCCAGTAAGAATTAGTGGACACAAACAATAGTTATTCAAGTTCTTCTTGGATCAGATGCCCTCAGAGGGGAACCTGGTTAAGGCGGGATGAAAGGGGGAACCCTCTTTACCTGATATGTATGCAAAATCTCCAGGAATGCTTTGTAGATGTCTGGTTGGCCCTGGAACCTGTTCTTGATCTTATTAACATAGTTGATGGCATGATTAAACTCCACAGGCTGATTGTTCTGCAAGGACGGGGCCGTTCCCAACGAGATTGTCACTGGTGTGTGAGGCTGCACTGGTGGAGAACGTGGTGATGCATATGGTGGGAGTGGGGGAGTCTGCTGACTGGTTGGAGTATGTGCTTGTAGTTGCGATGGCTTAAAAAGAAAAAAAGAAAAAAAAAAAAGCCTTTAGTCTCCTTAGGAACTTAGATAGTTTGACATAGGAAAGAAAGATCAAACTGAAGAGAAGCAAGGTGTCTGATCAACTTATATCCTTTATTTATTCCCAGTCCAGGCCATTTTAGTCCAACGCAAATCATTCTGGGAAGAAGAGAAGTTTGGAGGGTTCACATACTCTAATGCAAATATTTCAGTCTCACATTTTCTAAATTCAATCTTAAAAACTAGAAACATCTCCAATTACAGGGAAGAACTTTACATATGCAATTTTTACGCTAACTCAACAGGTACAAATAGAAAGGAAATCATTCTACATGGCTCTCTGATATAAAAAAAAAGAACATCTCAATTGTTGCAGCAACTCCAAATAAAAATCTTCTAGACTGGCACTGTCCAATAGAACTCTCTGAGATAATGGAAATATTCTTTATTTATAATGCCTTGTATGATAGCCACTAGCCATATGTGGCTACTGAGTTATTGAAATGTGGCTAGGGCAACTGTATCAGACAGTACAGTTCTAAGTCAAGAATACACCACCACTGTCATCATCATCGTCACCATCACCATCATCATCAACAGGATCTTCTGCCTAGCTTGATCTGACCTAATCTGGTAAATAAAATAATTTTTATATGATGACCACGTGGGCAGTAGCCTAATTTGATCATGATAAGACGATCATTTCTGCCTGTGCTGTCAAAGTACTACTACACAAACGAAGTCACCAACTGTTAAGGATACTAATGGGTTCAATAAGCAACAACGGGGGGCAAAAGTCCTTGTACGTTGTTGATGTGCTGATTTAAATAGATATCTAAATATCTGGTGTGTAAATGTGAACCATTTTATGGTGATGTGACTACTGCATCTTCTCTGATAAAATCATTGTCAACCTATGTCTATTTAAGTATGACACAAAGGAGAAATGTCTAAGGGGTGTTTTAAGGATGCATTTCACATGATGCAAATTTTTCCAAGTGCTCACCTTGCTTACTTTGGCAGGTGGGGGCTGTGGAGCTGGCTGGGCAGGAACTGGGGCTGACTGGGTTGAAGGCTGGGAAGGATGTTGGGGTGGTGGTTGAGGCTGGGGCTGGATGCCATGGGTGGGGATCTGATGAACCTGGCCAGGAGTTGTCACATTAACCATGTCATTGGTTTGCACCTCAATCTTGTAGCCAGGGGGCAAGAAGGTGTTGAAGCCCATGATCAGGTCAGGGTGGCCTTTGAACAGCTGGGACACACGACTAATCACTCCTGGAGTGTCAATGCTGATACAAAACAAACAGAAAAGTGATGGCAAGCTTGAGAAACACTCTACTAAGAAAAAAATTCACTTTCTACTAGGCTCTCTCAACAGAAAAATAGATAAAAATCAACCTGCATGTTACAAAATTGACAACACATAAAAAAGTCTGAAATTCCAAAGTCATTTAGCTTTAGATTCAAAGAGGCTTGGTCACAATTTGAACAGAATATACATTCATGGTGACAGTCCTGTCAAACAGATACTCAGACAGTAAATCTAAAGCTGCAATTTCCAAGCAAGATCCAACCTTTGATACACCAGTATAAATTATTTATTGGGCACATGTCTACACTGCTCGGATGATTTGCTCTCTATTTGTGAACCATGTCAGAATGCCAGTGGGTCTTAAACCAATTCAAAAATCAAATAGCCTATTATCATTACCAGTGCTCTGTCCCTGGCTGAGACAAAGTACTAATAAATATTTTTGTTAAGAAACATTTACCAATAGGTAGAAAACAAACAGTTCCTGTAACTTCCATCAATAAAGCAATGCTGAAAATAAAGGCACATCCCAGAAAACCCTCCAAAGTGGGCATCCTTTATCCTCCAATGAATTATAATAAGTTATATCCTTCCCCCCAAATCAACTTTCAAGCATAAAGCTTGAGTATAACCAATAACCATGCATATCTTTTACCTCTGAGATTTAAATTCTTTCATGATGTCAAGGAAATCATTGTAGACCTGAGGCTGACTACCAAATTGCAGCTTCACCTGGTCAAGATAGGACAGGGCATCCTCCACCTGAGACAGGGATAAATTTCAAGGTTATAAAAGAAAATAAGCAAAAAAAAAAATTTTTTTTAAAGAAAAAAAATATGCCTAAATGAAACAATGTAGTAAATGAAGTAAAAACATATAGTAAATATACACAGAAATTATTAAAAATTAGTACAGATGCTAATAATAAAACACAAGCTTAAAATAAGAATCAACTCATAAAATCTGTATAGCTTTGCACTGGATAATTTTGGAGAGAATGATTAGTGAAGAATGATCACTTTAATACATTCATTTATTCATTTCACAAATATCTATCAAGCTACAACATGCCAGGCCCAATGCTAGGTGCTAAGGAATCAATAACAAAAAAAGCCATAGTTCTTGCTCTATAGAAATTTGTTGAGAAACATAATACAGTGGGTAAGTGGGAAACACTGAATGCCTTGAGAGTATGTAGGAAGGGCATCCCCTGCCAAAAACATGGATACATTAGGGGATGCTTCCCTAATAGATGATGTCTAAACTGAGTCCTAAGGATGAGTTAAAGTTAGCAAAGTGAAGACCCTGAAAGTCAAAGGGAGCAACATGGGCAAAATCCCAGACAGGACACCACATGGCACAATAGTAAAACTGAAAACAGTTTAGTTTGGCTAGAGGAACTGCAATGGAGAGAAGAAGTAATAGAGAGAATCAATTTAGATTTTTATCATCTGTATTTTAGCATCTTTGATCTGGCTGCAGTGTTGAGAATGAATTGATGCAAGGGCAGAAATAGAGTGGAAGGAAACAAGGAGACCTACAGCACTAACTCATGTGAGAACAGCAGCAGCTTGAATTAGAGTACTGGCTAAAAGAAGAGAGAACTGCACAGACTGAAAGGCTTTTTAGGAAGTAAGAGTGACAGGATTTGGGAGCGGAATAGATATGGGAAATAAGGGAGCATGAAAATTCAAGAATGATGTACTAGGAAGAGGAACAGGTTAAAGGGCTAGAGAGATAAAAGTTTGATTTAGAACAACTTAATATTCAGTTACTCAGGGGACGTCCAAGTGAAATACACACTAGGTATTTCCAACATACTCTGGAATAAACATTTTAAGTTATACAAAATATAAAGTTTAGGAAAGTTTCAGAAATAAACATCTAATTTAAGACTTACTTTTATGATATATTGTGAAATGGAACATTTATGGTTAAATGCCAACATGGCATTTCAAGAGCTGCCCAGATTTCATGATGGTCATGGTTAATCAGTATTTCAGTGTTGCTAGAGTACAAATTATATATTTAGTTAATATTCATTCACTTAATGGTTGGTATTTCTGTACTTTACAAGTAACATGACCGTTTCTGCTGAAATTCAATGAGCTGTTCAATTCATATATATATATATATTTTAAAGATTTATTTATTTACTTGATCCATTTTAAACGCCCCCTTCCCCATTTGCTGTTTTGTGTCCATTCGCTGGGCAATTTTCTGTGTCTGTTTCATCTCTTCTCATGCTCCTCCTCCAGTCTTCACCAGGATTCGATCCTGGAGACCTCGGATGTAGGAGAGAGGTGTTCTAGCCATCTGCGCCACCTCGGCTCCTGGTTTTCGGAGCTTTCGGAGCATCTCATCTTTGTCTCTCTCCTTTTACGTCATCATCTTGCTGCATGGCTCCTGGGGCCTGGCGGCTCACCAGCACACAGAGTCTGGCAGCCCATGCACCTTCTATCTATATATTTTTATTTTACCGGGAGGTCCCGGGGATCGAACCCAGGTCTCTCCATATGGCAGACGGACGCCCAACCATTTGAGCCACATCCGTCCCCTCAATTCATATTTAAAGCTCTCCAAATTGAAAATTTTTATTAACGACCAAGTTGATGGAACAGAAAACTCATTAAGTTTACAGAAGGAGCAAAGACTTTCGAAGATATTTAAGAATATCAATCACATGCCTAAGGAGGAGTTATTGCTAGTAAACAAATACGATGTGTTATAATACAATTACTAGAGAGGAAACACGAGCAGAAACCCAATGGAAAGAAATGTGTGATGTGTGCATGTTTGGATTTGAAATTTACAGTGAACCACTGTTTAAAAATTAGTTATAAAACAACACTATACTTTAAAATCCAACATGAAACCCACATTATAAATGAGATACTGGCATGTGTAAGAATAGTGAGGAAATTCTCCTATTACCTAAAGTATAATTTAATTTTCTATAAAAATTGTATATAGGTTCTAGGAACCACAACTTAAAAAAACAAAAACAAAAACAAAATCTTGGAACTTATCATTTAGAAGATATAGATTTAAGGAGGTACTTGGGGAAACCCTTAGACTCTGCTGATGAATTTTCCTGGATCACTTCAACAGGCATTTATTAGGATGCTTAACTTCCTGAAGTTCACAATTTGTTGAAGAGAGAAACACAAACAACTACAAAGAGAATTTGCTCAATATGTGCCATATATCTATGCTGCTGGCATTCAACAAATAACTAAATCACACCAAACATGCCTCAAATTATTCAAATCCTCCTTGTTATCAATATGCCAATGACAAAAAAGAAAATACAGATAATGTTGATGCTTGAAATAACTTAAGTGTTCTCACTGAACACTTCCTTATTATAGAAGATAAATGGTTTATTGAAATTGGTTCAAATGCTTATAAAGCATTTTAAGACTGATCCAAAAATGGCAGGCAATGTGGGAATACTAAATTCAATTATATGGCGGCACAAGGAAGAATTTTACCTCTTCTCATTAGAAAGGATATTTAACAGCTTGTAATCAAAAGAAAAGAGCAAGAAATTCTAACTCTACCCATGACTCACTCTATAACCCTGACTCCACAGCCCTTCCTAGCTTCCTTGTCAGTTTCTGTAAAACAAACAAAGCACAGTCCATATACTTAAACCCAAGACTCCTGTCATGAAGGTAAGCAAAAGAGGTGTCATATTTTGATAGGCTGGTTGAAAAGGCTACAGAAGTATATTTTTTGTTAGTTTAATACCAATTTCATATGCTCTTTTGCAACATTAAGGTATAAACTGCTGGATATAGTATTAAGATCGGGGAGCGGATGTGGCTCAAGCAATTGAGCTCCTGCTTCCCACATGGGAGGTCCTCAGTTGGGTTCCCGGTGCCTCCTAAAACAAAACAAAACAAACAAAAAAAAAACCAACAAGCAAACAAACAAAAAACTAACTCAGGGGAGCCGATGCGGCTCAGTATTTGAGTGCCGGCTTCCCACATATGAGGTCCTGCCGGGTTCAACCCCCAGCCCCAGTACCTCAAAAAAAAAAAAAAAGCGGGGAGGGAGGGGGGAGAAAAAGATGGAGTTAAATCACACCAAACCAATTAAAAAATATATATTTTCTTTTCAGAACTTGGTGAAGTGCTAAGTCCACAGTAATAATACATTTTGGTACACAGCCATCATTCCACAGAAAGAGAGTAATAACGTTTTAAGGAAAACATCAATATAGCTCATACAAACTTTTCCAAAAACATAGTCTAAAGTAAAGTTTTAGGCCCAAATAATTTGTACTCTATTTTTTCTTTTCATCTTTCGTTATTTTTTCCTTTTAAATGTACTCTCTTTAAAGACTATGCTTAATTAAGTATAGTCAACTCTTAATTACCTAAGCTAATACAGGGAAGTTAAATTTTATAAAATTCCTCTTTAGACCTTGCTTTATGATATTTATGTAGCATTTTAACTTCCTTAGGCCAACATTAAACTACCTGTGAACCTAAACCAGTAAGGGCAGGGGTCAAGGAGAATTGGACTTAAGGATCAGGGGAAACAGAAGGCGGAATTATCTGCTATGCACAGATGTATCCTTCAAGAGTATACTGTTCATTTTTACCTGTAAGCAACTTGTTATAAGTAGGATGATATGACGAAATGAAAATCTATTTTTTTATAGTATTTTTCTATTTCCTGCACTCAACTTTAAATTTTATTTAAATATAAAATTAGAAAAATTGGATCTGGAACACTTGCTGCAACAATCACACATTTTGAAAAGTAACACAAGCAAGCAGAGAGACAAGGGTAGCTGGGAACACAAGCTTCATTTCTCCACAGATGCCTCATGAATTTCAAAGCAATGAAAACCTACAGTACATTCTCAGCAGAACAGATGAAACACTGACACTTCATTCACAATTATAGCTTCCTCCAAACTTTATAAAGGTTCCCCCAAAATGGAGCATGTGTTTTACTAAGAATGGACTTGAAGATGCCAGCCAATTAAGCTATTCATTAACAGGAATAAAAAAGATTAAAGACAATACTGGGCCAATTTACTACACAGGCCTGTAGCCCATCATTTATGTGCTCAATAAAACCTTATCTGATGCTAAGAATTAAAGAGTTTAGAAGAAGGCATGCAAAAAATGGATATTAAAGTTTATTTAGTATAAAACTAGCCTCTCCATCCTGATATATTTGAGTACCATACACTCATATACTCCAAACTTTTTTTTTTTTAGCATATTTTTCTCAGGATCAGTCACTAGTGCTAAGATGGGAAATGTTAAGTAGACTTCAAAATAAAAACAAAGTAAAACTTGTCACTCACCCACCTATGCTAGCATACTAAAAGTCTTAACATCACTACTAATAGGTTCAAGCCAATATTTCCTGCTAAGAGATAAAGAGACCGAAGAAAAGGAGCTGAATACCACCTTGAGCCTCTGAAACTGCTGCTGTCCCTGTACTGGTGCAACTGGTGGGGCTGGATGAGCATGACTCTGGACAACCTGGCCACCATGGGGCTGCACAGCAGTTGGGTGATGATGGCTGCTGTGAACTGCTGCTATGGTGGGCCCATGACTGCCAGAGCTCTGTGGCACAGCTGAAACCTGGGGCAGACAAAACAGAAGACAAAAAACTTCAAGGCTTGTACATCCTTCCCTAAATGCATCCTAAAGAGATAATTAAACACAAACGTACAAAGGTACATGCACAAAGATAGTTAATTAGAATCCAAATCTCCCACAAAAGGGGACTGGCGAAATAGATTATAGTCCTCCCATATCATAGGATTCATTGCAGCTATTAAAAATTATAGGGGAGCAGATGTGGCTCAAGTGGTTGAGCGTCTGCTTCCCACATGGGAGGTCCTGGGATCAGTTCTAAAAACTGATCCCTCCTAAAAACAAAAAACAAAAAACATAACAACGAGCAAAACAAACAAAAAAACTCAGGGGAACTGATATGGCTCAGTGGTTGAGTGCTGGCTTCCCACACATGAGGTCCCAGGTTCAATCCCCGGTCCCTGGTAACTGAAAAAAAAAAACAAACAAACAAAAAAAACAAAACAACAACAAAAAAAACACTAAATAAAAAAATATACACACATACACACATGTGTGTGTGTGCATATCAGTGCTTCTCAAAGTGTAGTAAAGGACCAATTTTTCCTTTTTTTTTTAAAAAAATTCCATAATATCACAAGCCAATATTTCATAAACTACAGTAAGAATGAATTACTAGCAGAGCAGGTGTAGCTCAGTGGTTGAGCGCCTGCTTTGCGTGTGGTCCCGGGTTCAATCCTCAGTACCACCTTTAAAAAACAAAAACAAACAAACAAAAAAACTTACTAAAAAGGTTAAATAAAAAGATACATAAGCCCACAAATTTTATTATTAGAGTCCACAGATACAAAATTATGATTTAGATTAAATCTGTAGCAGTCTTCTAACTGCTTCCCCATCCCCGTATTAAGGCAATGTACTATTTTCAAAGAGTACAACTGGGAAAAGTGACATCTAATGAATCACCCTTTCCTTGGTTTCCCTCTTTGACTGTTTCCTTAAACTAAATTCCTAGAAATGGAAATGCTAGGTGGTCAAAACCTAAAGAATCTGACACAAACTACCAAACCGCTTTCAAGAAAGATTATGCCAATTTATATTCCCAGCATCAGTCACACCTTTTTTAAAAAAAATATCACCAACAAGTTAGATTGAAAAATACTTCTCCAGGTCAGTTTAATAAATTATGATTCATACTGATCTGGTTAGAATACTATACTACCCTTAAAAAATAACGCATGATTTAGAAAAAAAAAAAAAAAAGGATTTGGATCTATGCATCTATGCATGTGTTCAAATGGCAAGTTCGCCACTACACATTAAATAAAAAGAGAAAATATGCAGAACAGTATGTGTTATATGATCCAACTGGTGTACAAAGAAAAGTGTATCTAGATAGATAAGAAGGTAAAGAAGGTAAATACAGATACGCTTGTATATGCATAAAAATTTTGGATACCCAAGAAAGGCACCAGTGGGAGTTAGAACCATGATGATACATTATTTTCATAATTAAAAAGGACAAAAAACAATTAAATTTCTTCCATTTCTATAAAACAGAGTGAGCAGATGAGATAAATGATCAGTGTTGGTCAGGATGTGTAACAACAGGAAGTTATATACAATGCTGGTGGCAATATAAACTGATTCAACTTTGAAAAACAATTCAGTGTTACTTGCTAAAGTTGAAGATGCGTACACCCTATGACCCAGCAATTCCTCTCCTAGTTGCTCAAGACACTCCCTTATGCGCCCTCAAACTTGCTAAGTGGTCTGCAACAGGGAAATTGCACCAAATGTAAATGAACCATTTCACTAATAAGCACATTATTTAACCCAGCTGTTTGTTGCCAATATGAGTAGCACTGCACTCTGAGAAGTATATAATATTCACAGCAGCCCATTTAGGATAGCAAAAAACTGGAAACAGCCCAATCATCCATTGAGAATAGATAAATAAATTGGGTATATTCATGCAATTCAGCTACACATAAAAACATGGATAAGTCTTAGCAACCACGAACTTAAAAGTCATAAATTTTTTTTTTAACCTGTGCACTGGGTACACAAGTGCATATTGTTTTCATTATTTTTATACCTTACACATATACCCAACTTAATGCTTAATAAAATAAATTCTAATGGGTTGAAATCACCATTCCTCCCCCTCCCCAACCCTGGTCCTTGGTAGGCTCCAGCTTACCTGATAGCTGGGTGTTACAGAGTACTGAATTCCTGTGGCTGACTGCATGGTCTCCGACACTGCTTCATACACAGGAGGGGCAGGGGCAAGCACACGGTGCTGGTGAGGAAAAGCCTCTGTGCTGCCAGGAATCCGACGCTGCTGGGCTGCATACACCGGTGATTCCTGGTCATCCAAACGTCGCTTCATTCTGCGCTCATGCTCAGGGATGCACTATAAAACCTGCGGAAACCAAAAGCAATGATATGTAAATCAATTCTCATTCTAGGACCAGTTACCCTAGTTTAGCATAAGCTCATCTTCCATAACCAATTATCTATGCCTTCTTAGATGCAATCACTGGGTAGTTCAAGTGTGTACACACACACACACACACACACACACACACACACACACACAGGTTACCATAAATGAAAATGACAAAATTTTAAAAGGTTCTAGACCTGTCAACTTAAGGAGCTATACACATCTCAACAAATCCCTCATCCCACGTAAGTTTCAAGTTCCACAACTATGAAATACTAAGGTAGGAAAGATCATTTCTAACATTTCTTCTGGCTCTAACATTCTTTAACACCAAGGAGGTTCTAGAATACCTTTGTTTAATTATCTCTCTGAGGAGGACTTTCCTTTCTGTAAGAACACAAAAAGTCTAGTAACATTCTGGCCAGAAATCTACTTGAGTCTTTTCAGAGCTTTTCCAATGCCAGTATCACTAACACAAGCATAATGAGCCATCAGTAGAAAAGAATGCCCCAGACATTCAAAGACAAATTGGGGCCCCCAATTCCATTCCGGGTACCTCCTTAAAAAACAAACAAATGAAAAAACAACTCTCACTGAGTGGATGTAGCTCAGTGGTTGAATGCCTGCTTGCCATGTTCGAGGTCCTGGGTTCAATCCCTGATACCTTCTTAAAAAAAAAAAAAAAAAAGTTCTGCCTCAAATGCAAATCTGACCCACCTGTAAATCCATCGCAGGGTTCCCCATAATAAGATATAATCCAAATTCCAAATTCCTTAGTTTAGCCTATAAAATTCTGCCTTACTGAGGAACAAATTTAACTTATCAATTATCTCTTTCTGCTTCCCACTCTATAAACTAGACCTGCCAAACGTCTTACCAATCCCCTAAACAAGCCTCAAGCTTCTTCAAGGTGTAGGGTCCTTTTCAACTTTACTTGCATTCTCCACAGGCCTAATACCTTACAGACACTCAAATATTGTATATACAAGGGAAAGGATAACAATACAAGTTAACATAATAATAGTTAACACACATTGAGTGCCAAGCACCATTCTACAAAATTTACAAAAATTAATTAATTTAATCCTCACAACCAGCCTATAAGGCAAGGTGCTCTTATTCCCAATTTTATAAAAGAGGAAATGGAGACACAGAGATTAAGTAAACTGCCCAAGGCTACAAAGCTAATAAGAGGCAATATGTAATATGCATATGGAATATGAACCCATAAAATCTGCCTCCAGAACCTGGACTCTTAACCACCTCACTATTCTACCTGTCACAGAAGAGAAGGGAAGAAAAGAGGGGAAAGAGGGGAGGGTTCCTTTATTTATTTAAGGCACACATGCACTGAGCAACTGGAGTTTTCTTTAACCTCTCACACACTTAGCTCACTCATCGGTTCTTCAGCATCAACCCAGCATCAATAAAGCAGGAATTCATCCATTCAATTAGCAAATGTTCAGTGACCAGATATGAAGGTGGTAGATGATCCTGATCCCTGCCCTCTAGAAACTTAAAAATTAGTTGGCTCTCCTCATGTTTACTTATAGAACAAAGATAAATATTAGTTGTCTACAGAAATCAGTAATAAGAAGCCTATCTTTACAAAATAAACCTGTTGAAGTGGGCTTTAAAAGACATTAAAATAACCAGCCATCATGTATTAACTCTTTGTAGATGCAGACATAATACAGAAAATACTTCTTTAAAGCTCTACTTGTAAAAAAACAAAACTTCCATATCATGCTGCCTCAAAGAAGGTATGATAGATTATTTTAAGACCATGATGGTGGAGTAAAGGCAAGAGAATTTAAAACTTTAGATGCTAAAAGGTGACTGTTTCTAGTAAACCCTACAATTGTGTGTGAAATTATAAAGAATGTAACAGAATGTATGCAATATTTCTTTTCAGTTGTCTGGCCCTAGTGTATTGTTCTAAAAACAAAACTTTAAAATAAATCTTTATGGTTTTGCCTGTTAGTTATACTGTTCTTTGGCAGAAAGCTCCTGTAGTCTGTACCCAAGAAGTGCCTAAAAATTGATTTGTGATGATTTTTAGGTCCATTTAATAAATTATATGTGTTTTCTAAAAAGAAAAAAAAATTGGGAAGACCATATATAGCCTCACTAGTAATCAAAGAAAAAGCAAATTAAAATATTTACCCCAGAGTGACTTGCAAAAACTAAAAGAGACTGATGACATTCGGTGTGGATAAGGGTACAGGAAAATGTTACTGTATAAATCTACATTGTGTATTTGGTTGGCAACTTGCTGGTATCTATTAAAATTTTAAGCTTGCATACTCTTTAACCTAGCAATTCCACTTCTAGATCTCTATCCTACACATCTGCCAAGTTTTTATTTATTGCAGCAAAGTATGAAAACTCTAAATGTCTATCAATAGCTAAATAAACTATATCCATACTGTGGTTAACTACGTAGCAATTATAAAGATTAGGGTTCATCTTCATGTACAAGGAAAGAACACAAGGATACCATTAAGAAGAAAAAAAAACACAAGCTACAGAATAGTGTGATTTCATATATTAAACACACCCATACACAATGTATTTTTTTTTAAAGATTTACTTATTTATTTACTTTTTATTCATTTTAACACCCCCCTCCCCACCGTTTTTGCTGTTTTTGTGTCCACTTGTTGGGCAATTCTCTGTGTCTGTTTCCTGCCCTCTTCTCCTCTCTTCACCAGGATTTGATCCTGGGAACCTCCGATGTGGGAGAGAGGCATTCTGCCACCTGCGCCACCTCAGTTCCTGGTTTTTCGGCACAACTCGTCTTGGCTCTCCCCTGTGTCTCTCCTGTTACAGCATCATCTTGCTGCGTGGTTCGGTGGGGCCTGATGGCGCGCCCACGCACCTTCTATATTTTTCTTTATTTTACCGAGAGGTCCCGGGGATCGAACCCAGGTCCCTCCATATGGAAAATGGATGCCCAACCATTTGAGCCACAACCGCCCCCACAATGTACTTTCAAGATTTGTCGGGGGAAGCAGATGTGGCTCAACCGATTAGGCTCCCGTCTACCATATAGAAGGTCCAGGGTTCGATTCCCGGGGCATCCTGGTGAAAAGCTGGCCCGCGCGGAGTGCTAGCCTGCGCGGGAGTGCTGGCCCGCATGGAGAGCTGGCACAGCAAGATGACACAACAAAAAGAGACACAGAAGAGAGACAATAAGAGATGCAGAAGACCAGGGAGCTGAGGTGACACAAGAGATTGAGCAGTCTCTCTCCACTCCAGAAGGTCCCAGGATTGGTTCCCAGTGCCACTTAAAGGGAAGACAAGCAGACACAGAAGAACACACAGCAAATGGACACAGAAAGCAAAGAGCAAGTCAAAACAACGAGGGAAGGCGGGACAGAAATAAATCTTAGAAAAAAAAAAAAGATTTGTGCATTTCATTGTGTGTAAATTTTGCATCAAATGCTACAGCAACTTCAGACTCACAGGCAATAAATAGCTATTTACCATCTTTGCCCATTCATTCATTCCACAAATAATTCCCAAGTGGCTACCATGTGCCAGGCACTGTGCTTAGTGTTGGGAGCTACAGCACTAACAGACCGTATTTCCTGCACCTAACAACCAAGTCCTCCGCACATGACTGCTATTAAATGATATGCTCCTCAGAACAATCCTGTCAGGTGGACAGAACCCCGCTATTTTATGCAGGAAACTGATACTCAAAAGAAATGAAGTGACTTCTTCATGGTCACATAACTGGGTCACATTACTGGCTAATGGAGCAAGAGGCTAGACTTTCTCCTTGGGATAAATGACCAATCCAGAGTAGAAAAACTGGAGAGACCATATCCCACTTCTAGTGTAATTCCAACCTATAAAATAAGCAAATACCAGATGATGGCGCAAGGACTAGAGTCAAACACAAAGCTACTTTCAAGTCCTGCTTCAACTGACATGATTTTCATCTGCTACTACAGTTTCCAATTGTTTCAGATTTGAAGCTTACACTGTTATGGGAAATCTAGTCTATGAAAGTAAAAAAAAAAATAAAAAATAAAAAATAAAAAGCCTAGCAATTTGAGGGATAGAAACTAGGGGGAGAAGACCAAAGTGAACAAATGGCTGCAGAGTACTAAAAAGTCATCTGGCCATGTGTTATAATGAAAAGCAGGAAATAGTTCCAAATTATCAAGAAAAGTAATTATAATGCAAAGGAATCATCATTTCCAAATAAGGAAAGCCAAGCAGGGTGATTCTAATATTGTATATTGTAGGGGAGTCTTGTGGAGAAGGTTGGAGCAACTGGGGAAGGAATTTGACACATTTCAGACATATGCTAAGACAGAAATAAAAACAAAGTCTTACAGCATAAGAAAAATAAAAACCAATTTTCTAGTTCTACAACCTAACATGCCTTTAAGTCACAATAAAGAATTGGCCTCCTAGAAATCCAAATACTTCTACATCATTATTAAAATCCAAATGGGAAATCCAACTTTTAAGAATCTTCTTATTCTGGAGACTTTTGAGACAACGAAAGTATACATATTTTATTCTTTTTAAAATGCATTTTATGGCTGATCCTTTAGTGCTAAACTTAGTTTCATACTGATATAATCTTTTTTTTTTTTT
>JAQZBX010067623.1:0-15907 GCA_029593785.1 Cabassous unicinctus
AAAAAAGCACTAGAAATAAAATAAAATTAAAGGTTTGGGATAGTGAATAAATGGGGAAAATAAAAAAAAAACTATATATATATATATTTACATTTTTCCCTTTATCACTGCATTATTTGTTGTCCAGTCTGTACTATGGCACCTCTCACTCCCCAGTGTCTCTCGAATTTTCATTTAATTTTCAAAGAAGTTTTAGGTCACAGCAAAGTCACACACAGAATACTAGAGACTCCCATATACCCAACCTCTTTCCCCTTTCCTCACCCCATATTAAGGCCTTTTTTGTGTGGATGGCAGCATTGTTATAACTTTTATACAGATAGTGAAGCATAGCTACTAAACATTGTGAATGGTTTACAGAGTACAGTTTACAATTTAGATGTTACAATTTAATAATTTTTGATGATATTTACCATGTCCTGTGTTCATTACTGTAAGGTAATGAAAAACATTTCCCATGACCACTAAATATCCCCTGTTTGATCTTTTCTGTTCCTTCCTCCCCATCCCCCTAGGGCTCATGACACTCCCCTGTCTTGACTCATTGGATGACAAGACGCATAGTTACATGCAACAAGAGGTCTTGACATGCTGATTATCCTCTCCTATTAGGATCCACCTTTGTGCCTAAGAGACACCCACCTGTCTGTTTCTGGTTGAAACTTATTCCTTTTTATTGTCAAGTTTTATATTATATGGAGTTCCACTTTTGGTTTACTCTTTCTCATACTGAAGGACACTGGGGTTGTTTGCAGATTTTGCTGATCATAATTAGAGTGACTATATATACATATATATACTAGTTTTTGCATGAACATAAATTTTCATTTCTCTCATAAATTACCTAGCAGTGAAACATTGGGGTCCTATGACTGGTATTGATTATTCAAAACTTACAAAATTTTCCCAAGAGGCTGTACCATTTTACATTCACCCACAATTGTAGGAGTGCTCCAGTTGTGACACATCCTTAGCATATTTTTGATATTGTTGTCATATTTTATTTTAGTCGTGGTTTTCCAAGCTGGTTTAAATTTGTATTACCACAATGGCTACTGCTGCTCAAAGTATTTTCATGTGATTTTCAATCTTTTATCCTCTTATTGCAATATCTATACATGCTTAATGGCATTGTTTATTTTATTACTGTGTAGTATTTTGTTCTGTACATGTTCTGGTTACAAGACCTCCATCATTATGTGCTTTTCAAATATATTCCCCAAATCTAAGTATTGCTCTTTCCATTCCTTCAAAACTTGTTTTATTTTAATGAAGTCCAATGTATTATTATTTTCTGCCATCATGATTTGTGCTTTTGGTGTCATTTCTAAGAGCACTTTGTCTAGCTTTATTCATGAAAAATTACTTCCACATATATATTCTAAAAAATTAACAGTTGTATAACCAACATTTATAGTTAAGTTTTTTTTCTATGAATTTGTTGATTTAGGAAGGAGTTCCTTTTATTTTGTTTACTAGTTGGTCTAGATTTTGTAACTAGTTGGTCTAGATCTACAAAAAGCCCACTCATCTTTTAACTAGGATTCTGGTGAATGTATAGATCAGTGTAAAAATCCCCCTGTTATACTTATTCTTGGAATACTTAAAAAGAGTATGTATCTCAACATAGATATCTGATATATTACATCAAACATTTTTAGTTTGCAGCCTATGGAGATTGTATGTGCTGCATTTAGATATTTATATTGGTATTTTGTTTTCTGTAGTAATGTGATTAATTGAAACATTCTTTTTAAAATTTTTACTTTTATGTTTTATATTCCTAGTATATAGAAATAAGATTGATTATTGGGTGTTTTATCTGAATTTTGGGCCCTTGAAAAACTTTCTTATTAGTTCCTAGAGGCTTATTTTTGTGTAGATTCCTTGAGAAGTTCATACCGAGATCACATTTTATGTGAATGGAGTAAACTTTAGTCAATTTTATGATCTCTCAGTGTTTTATTATTTTTTATGATTTTGTACTACTTCTAGGAGTGGTGGGATTTGATATCCTTTCCTGCTTCCCAATCTTAGTGTCTAATCATTTATCTTTCATTAAGTATATGATTTTAACAGAATTTTTGTAGATGATCTTTATTATTTCAAAGTTTCCTTGTATTCCTAGTTGCTGATAGTTATTGTAGTGAATGAATGTTGAATTTCCCCAAATGTTTTTCTATATCAATTCCTATGATCTTATTAACTTTTCTGATTTAGACTCAATATGTGGAAACCATTGAAGATTTTACAATATTGAACTACCTGTGCTTGCTCAGTAGAAAACTCACTTGGTTATAGGTTATTAATCTTTGTGTTTGTTGATGGGTTCAAGTTAATATTTTGTTAGTATTTTTGTATTGAAATTTGGGAAATACATTTTTGCTGTTTACTTTTTTACTCCTGTCTATATTGGGTTTTGTTATTGGGGAATGCTGATTTTATGAAATGATTTTATGCCAAAAATTATAGAGCACTGGTGTAAATTATTTAAGTCTTTAAGTATTTTGTAGAATCTGGCCCTGAAACCATCTGGGTCCGGAAAAGTCCTTTCCTGAGGGTTAGTAGCTAAAAATTCAATTTCTTCACTGTTAAGGTTCTCTTCATTTTATTTATTTAAACTTGAGTGAATTTTAGTAGTTGGTGGTTTTCGAGGTGTTGTTCCATTTCATCTAACTTATCAATTTTATATTTATATTTTTAATAACATTGCTTTACAATTCCCTTATTTTTATTTAAATATCTGCCTCCTTCATTTCTGACATTGGTAACTTAGGTCCGATATCTTTTTATCATTGCTAGTGACCTTAGGAATTCAAACATTGACAATTACAGGAGTTTGAATGAACTTCCCCTCTAACACCTTTGAAATAGACTTTTTTACCTCCTCCTGGATTTTCTCTTATGTGACTTAATGCATATAGTGCTATGTCCAGTCCACTTTATCTAATTGTTTTTCACATTGCCCCAGTTGTCTGTAATCAGTTTCTCTGCCTTCAAGACTGATTATGGTAGTATGAGCCTGAGATGAGTTCCCCAGCTCAGTTCCTCAGATTGCAACCCCATAGTTTGGCACTGACATTCATGCACCTCAGTATGTTCACAGGAGCTACCGTGTTCCCCCTGGAATGGGGCCAGGAACCCACAATGGGAGCACAGGCTGGATCCAACTCACATAGAGATGGGTTGGGGAGGAACCAGCAATTGTACTATAAGGTCCTTCTATTGCTTTTGAAGCTGCTTTTTCTTGTTTCAGCTATTGTCAAGTTAATGCAGCCGTTTAACAGTTTTTCATAGTTTTGATGAAGTTTATTTTATTTATGATTCTTCTGCCACCTTTGATTAAATAGGGTGGGAACAATGGCCATCTTCAAAGAAGACCCTCAGCAATCTTAAATAGGTAATCAAAAGCAGTGGTTAGCAATCAGACCACATACGCAGGAATTTGCATCATTTGTTCTTTATGTCCCACCCTGGCACCAGTTAGGTGTGCCAGAAGCCCAAGCTGTTGACCTCAGTGCTGCCTGCCATAAGAATTGCAGATGGGGCTTTACTGCCACTGCAGGGTGGCTGGAAACCACAAGTATTTCCTGCAATTTTGAGCCTTTTCCTCCTGTTCCTCTCTGAATGTTGCACAGTGTTCCACTGGACTCTGGAGCTTAAAATATTTGCTTACACAGTCCTTCATGTTCAGTATTATTTTTGGTGGAGGGATTGATTCCTGGTGAGACTTTTGCTCCCAACATCTTTCCAATATCCTTCCTTCCCTTCTATTTAAGCTTTCAATTTTATTGAATTTCTATTGTTACACATACTATTTCCTTCATTTCCAAGTTTTAGGTTTTCTTTCTAGTTTCATTATGTAGAAATATATATCATTAAATAGAGATCGTTCTTATTTCCTAATGTATACATTTGATGTTAGAAATTACCACCACAAACTGAGGTAGATATATGTCAAAAATTTTAATATGCTTTCTTATCATTTTGTTCAATTTTAAATATTTTGTAATTTTCCTTAGTATTTCTTCTTTGAACCGGAGATTTTTTAGTAGTCTATTGTTTAATTTCTTAGTATTTGGAGATTTTATTATTATTATTTTCTTATTCATATCTCATTTTAATTCATTATCTGATTGGAAATTTCTTTTTTATTTCCTTTTTTTATATTATTCATTATCTATGTCAGTGTTAAGTAGAGCTCTATTTTGATGAATATGTGACTGAGTAAGAGCCTGTGCTTAATTATGCACAGACTTCAATGCCACAAAAATGGGATTTTTAAAAAAAAGAGCTTTAATTCAAGGTTGACTAGCATGGAGAAAGAGTCCCAAGCATGAATCTCTCTCCCTGAGTCTAAAGAGTTTAGGGTTTTATGGGAAGTCACTCATTTAACAGAAGTTAACAAATATAATATCAAGTACAAATGGAACTAAGCTAAAGTAACCAGTACAACAATAAAACACTGTTTTCAGCATTACAAATATTCCATTTTCACTTAATTTTTTTTTGAAGTACCAGGGGTCAGGGATTGAACCCGGGGCCTTGTATATGGGAAGGCAGCACTCAACCACTGAGCCACATCGGCTTTCTTGATTTGGGTTTTTCATTTGTTTTGCTTGTTGTTTGTTTTTGTTTTTGTTTTTCCAGGAGACACCAGGAACCTAACCTGGAACCTCCCGTATGGGAGGTGGCACCCAAATGGTTGAGCCATATCTACTCCCCAAGATGGAATTAAGCTAAAGTAACCTACACAATAGCAAGTAAAACCCCTGTAGTCAGAAGTTACAAATGTTCCATTTTCAATTAAGAATATTTTTATTATTATAAAATTATTTTATTAATATAAATATATTAATAAATTATTGATATATTTATACATTATATTATTTGTTTTTATTGTAATATTATATATTAATAATTATATTAATTCTATTATTTTAAAAATATTTTTATATCTTTTAAATGTTAACAGTTCAGTTTCATTTTTCTATATGACTGCTGGGTTTTAGTATACTGATTCTATTGATTACTTAGAGAAGAGTTTTAAAATCTTTGAGCGCCACTGTGTATAATTTTTATATTTCAGTTTTGTCAGTTTTTATTTTACATATTCCATATATATATAGACATAATATATATATATGTTATATGTTTAAGATTGTAATGCTTTCATGGTTAACTTTTAAATCATTATATAATTATATACTATCTCTCTTTGTCCATGTTAATTTTCCTTTCTCTAACATTTACTTTCATGATATTGATATAACCATGCAAGCATGCTTTTTCATAGTTTTTTAATGATATATTTTAATTTTATCATTTTAATCTACCTATATCATTATATTTCAAATGAGTTTCTATAGACAACATTTAGTTGGGACTTTTTTAGTCATTTCTTACAATAGCTGTGTTCGAATTAGTCTAAATATACAATTTGCATTTAAACTGATTTTTGGAATGTTCTGTGTCTATTAACCATTACGTTATTAGTTTTATGGTGCTCTTCCTACAATTGTTTACTCCTATTTCCCCTTAAATTCCTATTTGAGCATTTTTGAGCCTCTTTTAGAATTCCATCTTCCTTGATCTATTGTTTTTTTCTGAAAATATCTTTTGTATATTTTTGCATAATTTTTCATGTTGTTCTAAGGAATACTATTGTATATATTTCTATTGCTTTGCTAAAAATGCCACAGACTTAGTGACTTAAACCAAAACAAATATCTGTCTCACAGTTTTTAGGTTCAAAAGTTGAGGCACAATGTGGCTCCATTTTCTGCTCATAATTACAGAGGACTAAAATCCAGGTTTCTTCAGGGTTTTGTTTCTTGCTGGAAATTCTGTGAAATAAACTTCTTCCAAGTTCATTAAAGTTTTTGGCAGAATCCAGTTCCTTCCAGAGACTGAGGTGTCTGTTTCCTTCCAGCTTTTAATCTGGGTTTCTCTTGGCTTTCTAAATTTTCCTGCACTTCTTCCCCAGGTCCTCAGGGGCTCCTGTTTTTTCAAAGTCAGCAACATTTTGTTCAGTCCTTCTTGTATTTCATATCTTTCTGACTTCCTTTTCTGCCATCATATCCTGCAATCTCTCTGATTTTAAGAGTCCTTGCAATTACATTGGAGCCACCAGATAATTCAGGATGATATTTTTGTTTTAGCATCAACACTGCCATGTAACATAAACATGGAAGTGATATCTCATTGCATCATTATGGTTTTGAGATTAAGGCATAAAATCTACCATGGAACATTTTTAGACATTTTTCTTGCCATAATTGTATGTATTAATTTTTACAGTCATCTTAGAATCAATATTTTACTATTTTAAGTTGAATGTAGAAATTTTACAACCTCATAAATAAATTGTTTTCTGATTTTATGTTTTAGTTGTCTTATGTTTTAACATTTACATCTTAAAATGAGACAATGTTAAAATTTTTGTTATTTAACATCCAAAATATATTAAATCAATCAAGAGAGAATAATCTACTCTATTTAGTTTTGACTTTTCTTTCATTAATGATATTCCAGAGTTCTTACTAGTATCACTTTCCTTCTATCTGAACAACTTCTTTTAACCATGATTTTACAATTAGCGTGCTACCAATGGATTCCTTTATTTTCTTTTATCCGAAAATGTCTTTATTTCACCTCATTTCTCTATTAATCAGGATACTCCAGAGAAACAGAATGAACAGAGAGGCTGTCAAGTCTGAATGTCACAGAGCAAATACCTATTTGAATTCTTTAAAGAAAATGATGATGAAGTCTTTATTCTGAACACTCTGGGGGGAAATGGCTATCTGAAAATTCCAGCAAGAGCCTGCATTGATGTTGAGGTAGAGATAAAAACACTCAGTTTTCATTTTCACCTCCAAATGATAGGGTGAGGAGACTAGCCCAAATTGCTAAAGGCAATATTTCTTTGCTGATTATGGATGTAGTTGACTGATTGTAATACAAAATAACTTCATAGAAACAAGTAAACTAGAGTTAGACCAAACAACTGGACACAATAACTTAGACAATTTGACACGTGAAATTAAACATCATAATCCTGAAGGATAATTTTGCTTATAAATACTCTGGATTAACTATTATTTTCTTTTGGCATTTTAATTTTTTTTTTATTTTTTGTCTTTTCATTTTTTTATTTTTTAAAAATTGTTATATTGCATAAATCTAACAGAGAATATATAGGGGATTAACATATGTCCACCTCTCTACATCTCCCACATTATCACACATTAGCAACATCTTTCATTAATGTAGTGCATTCATTGCGGTTGATGAACACATTTTGAAGCATTGTCACTAAGCATGGGTTTTAGTCTATATTGTAGTGTACACCCTCTCCCCTCAACTCTGTAGGTTATATCAAGATATGTAATGATCTATATCTGTCATTGTAATATTATTCAGGACAATTCCCAAGTCTCAAAAATTTCCCTGTGTTATACCTGTTTTTCCCTCTCCCTACACTCAGAACCTCTAGTGGCTACTGCTTCCACATCAATGATATTTCTTCTGTTGCTAGAATTACATTAAGTCTATAGTATAATACCAGTAAGTCTATTTTAGTCCTTAGTTCATTCCCAAATCCTGAGGATTCTGGGATGGTGATGCCCACTCCACCTTTAATTAAGGAGGGGCTTTGATCCCATATGGATGGGACTCTCTTACTTGCAGTTGTAGACACTCTCCATTCCTTGGTATGTTGGTTATTGATCATTTCTTCTTTGTTAGTTGTCCTGGGTAAGTCCAATGAACTGGAGAGTAGATGTTGCAACTCCTTTGAGATTCAGAGCCCAGCTGACACATGGACAAAGATTTAAGTCTCTTGGAAGTACACATACCAATTTTAATACTAATCATAAGTTCAAATAGAAGGACAGAAGAACCATATGTAGGGAAACCACAACTGAGTCCAATTCTGTCACACTGGGAGACATAAATTCCAAAGTAGGGCCCACTGGCAAGGGACCCAATTCCTGAGCTATCTGCCCTGACTATAGTGTCTGGATGTCTCCAGATACCTTAGGAGCCCCACTATTGCAAGTCAAAACTACAATGAGATATCATCTTACACCCATTATACTGTTGGCTATTAAAAAAACAAAGGACTGCAAGTGTTGGAGATGTGGAAGAACAGGAGCCCTCATCCACTCCTGGTGAGAATGTAGAATGGTGCAGCCATTGTGGAGGACAGTTTGGCAGTTCCTCAGAAAACAAACTAAAGATCTGCCATATGATCCAGCAATTCCACACCTGGATATATACCCAGAAGAATTGAAAACAAGGACCTGAAAAATGTATGCATACCAATGTTCACAGTGGCATTATTCACTATTGCCAAAAGTTGGAATCAACCCAAATGCTCATCAACAGATTATGGGATAAACAATATGTGGTATCTTTCAGCATTTTAAACATTTGTCTCTACTTCTTTTTGGTTTCCTTGTTTACTGTTGAGAATCCACATTCACTTGAAACATTGCTTCCACTTATATTTTGTGTCTTTTTTTTGTGATTGTTTTCACAATTTTTTCTTTTTCATTATAATATGGAAGTCTTATTATGATATGTCTAAGAATGTATATTTTTTGTTTCATTCTAGGTAAATATCCTTAAGTTTCTGGAAATAGTAATTTTTTCTTTCTCCAAATCTGGGCTCTTTTCAGCCATAGGTCCATTTTTTTTTTCTTTTACCAGTTCTATTTCTCTTGTCATTTTGGTGTTCCTGTGATATGAATGTAAGACCTTTTCTTGCTTCTCTGCAAGAAACGAAGATCCTGTTTATTTTTTGTAATAGTGGTTTTTTTTAAATGGAATAATTTCTATATATAGCTCCAATATTCTGACATTTTCCTGGTTATGTCCATTCTGATTTGATATTATTTAATTAGTTTAATTCAATTACTGTATTTTTTTTCATTTCCAAAATACTCTTTGATTTCTGCTATATCTCTTCTTGGTCTTTCTAATTTCCATTAATTTCAAGAGGGTTTACTCTTACTTATTGGAACATTTTATAAGTTTTAAATTCCTTGTCATATAATTCTAACATATATGTCACCTCAGGTTCTGTATTTTTAATCTTTTTTCTTTTCCTTTGCAATTGAAGTTGATAGCTGGCAAATTTGGTTACTAAAAATCTCTTCATTTAAGCAGTTTTGACAATTCTAAAATCTTCTCCAGATCTAGTTGAACTGCTTTTCTATTAATCTAATTAAACTCTTTGCTCTTAATTTCTAGAAAGACAATAACCAGATCTTCTCAGTTCTGTTAAGATAACATCTCAAAGCAAAACTTCAGAATGGCCTCAAGAACATATTATAACTCAGTAAATCTGTAACCTCCTCCAGAAACAAAAAACTTGATATTCTTGAGCAGTTTTATAACAATATCCATATACAACAAGCAGGAGTTTGGCATGTTTGAGATAACAAAACATTGAGAAATTTGCCCACATTCTCCTCATGAGACTCTTTGAAAAATCCAGCATCATCACCAACATGGGAAGAATGCAACACATGGTCATTAGTTGATCCTCAACCCCCACCCACTTTTATTTGTCTATAAAAACCCAAACTCCCATTCTCACTCTGAACTGGTTTTGGGAAATTCCTCCAGTTGCTTGCTTTTGCACTCACAATAAATCATCTTACTGGAAGACATGTTTCTGTATTTTTGCGCTGGATTAGATGAACACTTCTACTGAAAATAACTGTTCAGGCAGCATCAAAGTTTTCCTGAATCTTTATATTTCTAGTTATTTTGATTATATCCTACATATTTCAAATGTTTTATAAGTAACTCTGAATCTTGTTTAAATCATATGGAGAATATTGAGGTTTCTTCGTCACAAAAATTCTCCCATTTATGTTTATGGTGCCAGTTCTGAACAGGCTTAGTTTGAAGTAGCTGAAGAGAACAATCAAATTAGTTTTAAGGTTGTACTTAATTTTATGTATTTCATTAATAAATTAAACAAATATATTATAAAAATGGAATTTTACTTGACTCTTTCATGTCACATGTGAAATTGGCTATAGTGAATAAAATGAAGACATAAAACAAACACCAAGTATTTTTAATTGTTAATTCATTTCCTTCTTCAAATATATATAGATTTTCCACTTTGTCTAAATCTAAACAGGTATTTGAATAACATTTAAGAATATCTATGGAAAGTTATAGAAGATATATTTTGGGACATTGATGAATTTTGGAAAAAGTACTTGTTGCCATATTTTGACATCTCAAAGTGCTAATCGTTTCTAGATTTTGAGGCAAAGCTACATATGAAAGACTCTTTGAAAAATCTTGGAAGATGTATAAAAGATCAATGATGGCCCAGATGAAGAAAGAAGAGTGGATTTTTGAGTATTATTAGACACATCTGCAGTGGTGGGATCACTGCATTTGGACATAAAGAAAGGACAGAAATTGGTTAATAGGAAGAGAGAAGGTATGGAAAGCTACCTAGGAAATGCAGATTAGGTACATATAACTTTTTATATTAGAACTGAAATGAATGAAATCACCATCCTGGGAAAATTTTTTAGGAAGTAAATTAATGAATAGAGCAGAAGTATATTATGGAGTCTATTATACATTACTGTTGATTTAAAATTGTGTATAACATAAGCAGTTGTATAGACAGAATGAGAAGACATGATTTTTTTAAAGATTTATTTATTTATTTATTTATCCCCCCCTTGCTGCTTGTGCTTGCTGTGTCCATTCGCTGTGTGTCTTCTCAGTGTCTGCTTATCTCCCCCTTGCTCTGAGGTCCTGCTGCCTCAGCCCCTTGTGCCATGCGGGCCGGCCTGCCCTCACAAGGAGGCCCTGGGAAGTGAACCCAGGGCCTCACACATGGTAAACGGGGGCTCTATCGGTTGAGCCACACCCACTTCCTGCTGTGAGGTCTTGCTGCATCAGCCCACTAGGCTGCGTGAGCCAGCTCACCCTCACAAGGACGCTCTGGGAAGCGAACCCGGGGCCTCCCATATGGTAAACGGGGGGCTCTATCGACTGAGCCACTCCCGCTTCCCAGAAGACATGATTTTGACATCAAAACAATAGCAATATACTAAAATGAATTAGATATGTACAATCAATGATACACTTATAAGTGCTGTACTTAGAGTGACAGGTAGAAATAAGAATGGATGTGGTCACAAGACAAGGAGAAATGTGGACAAATATAGATAATGTTAAGGAAGAATATGAGGAACAGAAAATAGGCAATTAAAGCAAAGAAAGTAAAAGGAATATCTACAGATGGTTTTATATAGAAAGAGATGTAGGCAGATATAGATTTAAATAATATAAAAATATAAATGATATATATGATATGTATATTGATATAGTTATTGACACAAATATGTATATGGCTATGGATATGGATAAAGGTAATGTGGGTACAGATCCAATATTTACTTAAGACAGACCATACTACTTACTGATCCAGTATTTTAAGACAGATGTACTACTTACACCATTGCTCTTAATAGTTCTCTGATTTGCTCTAAAACTGCTATTTTGGATGAATTTTTTAATTTACCCAATAGAGAGAGATAGATATGGATATATGCTTAGACATAACACTAATTACCTAAGTATATTTATATGTGTGTGCATAGGTGTAAATTCCTATATCTTAATGGGTATGGGTTCTATATAATATAGACAACCTTGCTATGAATTCTTCCAATTCTTCTCATGAAGCTATTCTAAGTGGAATGCTAAATAAGTTCTTTGTCAATATTATATTTTCTGTAAACATGTTTTATGACCAAAAGCATATATAAAAATAGCAGTTCTTATGAGAATGAAAGTCACACTAAATGAAATTTAAAAAATACTTTGGAGGCATATATAATTTGAAGCGACAGAAGAAGGATCAGTGAGCTCAAAGACATGGCCTCTGAAAGTGAACATATAAAAGAACAGATGAAGAAAATAATGGAAAATATTGAACATGGTCTTAGAGAAATAAATGACAGCAATAGATGTGCAAACATACATGCCCTGGGTGTCCCAGAAGAAGAAAAGAAGTTGAAAGGGAGAGAAGGAATATTTGAAGAAATAATGTTAGGAAATTTTCCAATCCTATTGAAGGACATAGATATCAATATCCAAGAATCACAGCATACAACCATACAAATAAATCCAAATAGACCAACACTGAGACACATACTAAATAGAATGTCAAATACCAAAGACAGATTTCTGAGAGCAGCAGAAGAAAAGCAATGCATAATATAGAAGCGATAGCCAATAAAATTGAGTACTGATTTCTCATTGGAAACTATGGAGAAAAGAAGCCAGTGACTGCAATATATATATTTCAGATACTGCAAGAGAAAAACTTCCAGCCAAGAGTCTTATATCTGGAAGATTGTCTTTCAAAAATGAGGGTGAGTTTAATCTATTCACAGATAAATAGAAACAGAGAATTTGTAATCAAGAGAGTGGTTTTGCAGGAAATATTAAAGGGAGTGTTAAAGCCTGAAAAGAGATGAGAGAGAGGATTGGAAGAGAGTCTGTAAATGAAGATTATATCAGTAAAATAAGCTGAAAGTATAAAAGGAGTGTTGAAAATAAAATATAACAGATAAAACCCTTAAGTCAAAATGGGTGAAATAAGAAAAGCCTTGAGAGTAATAACATTGTATGTTAATGGATTTAACTACCTAATCGAAATACAAAGAATAGCCAACTGGATAAGAAAATACAAGCTATTTATTTGCTGTCTACAAGAGACTCATCTTAGACTCAAGGATACCAATATATTGAAAGTGAAGGGCTGGGAAACAGATGTGGCTCAATTTATTGGGCTCCCATCTACCATATGCAAGTCCCAGGTTCGGTTCCTGGGGCCTCCTGGTGAAGGTGAGCTGGCCCGTGCAAAGAGCTGGCTCATGCAGAGAGCTGGTGCAACAAGATGATGCAACAAAAAAGAGACACAGAGGAAAGACAGTGAGAGACACAAAAACGAGAAAGTTAAAATGGCTCAACAGATTGAGTGCTTCTCTCCAATGTGAGAAGGTCCCAAGATCAGTTCTCAGTGCTTCCTAAAAGAGAAGATGAAAAGACAAGCAGACACAGAACATGCAGCAAATGGACACATACCGCAGACAGCAAGCACAAGCAGAGGGGACAGGGGGAGTAAATAAATAAAATAAATCTTAAAAGAAAAAAGAAAGTGAAGGGCTGGGAAAAGATATTCTATGCATGCAGTAATCAAATAAAAATAATAATAAAAGCTGGAATGGTATACTTATATTGGATGAAATAGACTTTAAAAGCAAAACTGCTATTAGATTAGAGGAAGAACATTGTATAATAATGAACGGGGAAGTTCACCAGGAAGAAATAACAATGGTAAGTCTATATGCACCTAATCAGAATGTCCCAAATTACATGAAGCAAACACTTTCAAAACTGAAGGGAGAAATAAATATCTCTATGATAATATTTTGAGATTTCAATACACCACTCTCAGCATTGGATAGAACATCTGGGCAGTGGATCAATAAAGCAGAGAGCTTGAGTAACATAAGTGCACTAAACCTTAAAGGAATATACAGAACATTGGACCCCAAAATAGCAGAATATACATTCTTCTCAAGTGTTCATGGATCTTCCCAGGAAAGACCATATGTTCGGTGACAAAGCAGATATAAAAAAAATCCAACAAGATTGAAATTATACAAAACACTTTCTCTGATCATAATGGAAAAAAGTTGGAAATTAACAAGAGGCAGAGAAAGAGTAAATTCAAAAATATATGGAGATTAAGCAACACATTCTTTAAGAATCAGTAGGTCAAAGAAAAATTGCAAGAGAAATCAATAAATACCTTGAGAGAAATAAAATGACATCGCAACATATAGGCTCCTATGGGCTGCAGCAAAGGCAGTGCTGAGAGTAAAATATACAGCATTAATTGCTTACATTATAAAAAGAAGAAAACTAAAATCAATGACCTAATAAAACAGTTGGAGAAACCTGAAAAAGAACAGCAAACTAGTCCCACAGCAAGTAGAAGGCATGAAATAACAAAGATCAGAGCAGAAATAAATTTGGAACAACAACAAAAAATAAAAGAGAGAGGATTAACAAAACCAAAATTTGATTCTTTGATAAGATTAACAAATTGACAAACCCTTATCTAGACTGATAAAGAAAAAAAGAACAAAGATGCAAATAAATAAAATAAAAATGAAAATAGGAGCACTGCTACTCAACCTACAGAAATAAAATAGATCATAAGAGGATTCTATGAACAAATGTATGCCAACAAACTATGCATTGTAGATGAAATGGAAAAATTCATAGGAATGTAAGAATGACCTACACAGACTCTTAAGAAACAGAGGATCTCAACAAACCAATCACAATTAAATAGATTGAAACAGTTAGCAAACAACTCCCCAAAATGTAAATCCCAGCACCAGATGATTTCACCAGTGAGTTCTACCAAACATTCAAAAAATATTTACTTCCTATCTTAGTCAAGCTCTTCCAAAAAATTGAACAAGAAGGAATACTACCATATTCATTCTATGAAGCCAATATCATCCTTATACCAAAGCCAGATAAAAAATATTTTATAAAAGTAAATTACAGTCACATTTCCCTAATGAATACAGATGCAAAAAAACCTCAAAAAAGTACTGGCTAATTGAATCCAACAACACATTAAAAGAATTACTCATCATGATCAAGTGGGTTTTATACCATGTTGACAAGGGTGATCTGACACAAGAAAGTGAATCAGCGTAATAAATGACACTAATCAATTAAAGAGGAAAAAAATCACATGATCCTGTCTATCAATGCAGAAAAGGCATTTGAGAAAATATAGCATCATTTCTTGATAAATCTTATACAAAAGATAGGTATTGGAGGAAACTTTCTCTAAATGATAAAGACCATATATGAAAAACCACCAGCTAATATTATAAACAATGGTGAAAGACTGAAAAATTTCCCACTGAGATCAGGAAGAAAACAAGGATTCCCACTGTTACCACTGTTAGTCAGTATAATGCTAGAGGTTTTAGTTAGAGCAATCAGGCAAGAAAAAGAAATAAAAGGTGTACAAATCAGAAAGGAAAAATTAAAACTTTTGGTCTCTGTGGGTGACATGATACTATACATAGAAAGTCCTGAAAATTCTACAAAAAGCTGCTAAAGCTAATAAACAGTTTCAGTAGAATGGCAGGATACAAGATCAGTATGCAAAAATTAGTGGTGTTTCTATACCATAGCAATGTGCATTCTGAGGAAGAAGTTAGCAAAAATTCCATTTATATTAGGGATTAAAAGAATCAAATATTTAGGGATAATTTAAACAAGGATACAAAGCACTTTTACTAAAAAAAAACAAAAACAAACTGCTATGCATTGCTAAAAGAAATAAAAAAGGCCTAAATAATTGGAAGAAATTCCATGCTCATGGATTGGAAGACTAAATATCATTAAGATGTCAATTCTACCCAAAATGATATACAGATTCAATGCAATCCCAATAAATATTCCACCAGCATTTTTTAAAGAACTGGAAAAGACAATTATCCAAATTATTTGGAAGGATAAGTGGTCCCAAATTGCCAGAAATATCTTAAAAAGGAAAAGCAAATTTGAAGTACTCTCACTTCTGGATTTAAATCATATTAACTAGATACATTAGTAAAAACAACATGGCACTGACATAAAGATATACAGATACACCAATAGAATGGAATAATGATTCAGAAACAGTCTTTCACCTCTGCATACAAGTGACTTTTGATACAGTTTTCAAGTCCAATCAGGTGGGGCAGAAAAGTCTATTCAACAAATGGTGCTGGAAGAACTGGATAGGCATACCAAAAAAAAAAAAAAAAAA
>JAQZBX010067624.1:5715-15997 GCA_029593785.1 Cabassous unicinctus
TTCTCCCATTGTGTTCTCTGCCTTTTCACCATTTGTACAAAGTCCTTTGGGTTGCAAACGTGTTTAATTTTGAGGAGGTCCCATTTATCTATTTTTTTTTTCATTTCTCCAGCTTTGGATGTAAGGTTTAAAAGACTCCCACTTACTAAAAGATTTTGAAGATGTTTCACTGCTTTATCTTCTAGTAGATTTAGATTCCTGGATTTTATACTTAGATATTTGATCCGTTTTGAGTTGATTCTTGTATAGGGAGTGAGATATAGGGTACTCTATTTTTTTGGTTATTGAAATCCAGTTCCCCCAGCATCATTTGTTGAGCAGACTGTTTTGTCACAGTAAAGTGGATTTTGTAGGCTTGTTAAAACCACTTGGCCTTAGAGATGGTGTTCTATTTCTCAACTCTCAATTCGATTAGTCAACGTATCTATCTTTATGCTAATACCATGCCATTATTTTAACTGTGGCTTTGTAATATATTTCAAGGTCAGACAATGAGATTCCTACTTCACTGTCTATTTTTAGGATATCTGTTATTTCCAAATAAATTTGGTGATTCCCTTTTGTTTTTTCTGTAAAGTAGGCTGTTGGAATTTTTATTGGCACTGTGATGACTCTAGAAATCATTTTGGGTAAGATTGACACCTTTAAGATATTTAGTCTTCCAATTCATGAACATGAAATATCTTTCCATTTGTTTAGGTCTTCTTTGAATTTTTTAAATTATTATTTTGTAGTTTCTATGTAAAGTTTCTTTACATTTTAGTTAAATTTATTTGAAAGTTTTTGAATCTTTTATTGCTATTACAAATGGATATTTTCCTGAATTCCATCTCAAATTGTTCAATACTAGTGTATAGAAACAATACTTATTTTTGTGGTATGATCTTGTAGCTTGCCACTTTGCTGAACTCACTTTGTCACAGACATATCAGAATTTTCTAAATATAATATCATGTCATTCAAGAAGTGAGAGTTTTACTTCCTCTTATCTTATTTGGGTGTCTTTTTTTTATTATCTAGTTGCTTTAGCTAGAACTTCTAGCACAATATTGAATAACAGAGGTGACAGTGGGCATCGTTGTTTTGTTTCTGATCTTAGAGGAACAGCTATCAACATTTACCCATTCAGTACAATGTTGGTTGTCTGTTTTTCATATGTGCCCTTTATCATATTGAGGAACTTTCCTTCTATTCCTTTCTTTCAAACTGCTTTTATCAAGAAAGAATGTTGGGTTTTGTCAAATGTTTTTTCTGCCTCAGTTGAAATGGATCATGTTTTTTTTCTTCAATTTATTAATGTGGTATATTACATTAATTGATGTTCTTAGTGTTGTCTCACCTTTGTATACCAGGAATAACTCTCAATTGATTGTAGTGAATAATTCTTTTAATATGCTGTTGCATTCTATTTGCAAGTATTCTGTTGAGAATTTTTGCATCTATATTCATTTGAGAGATTTTTCTGTAATTTTAATTTCTTCTAGATTCTGTATCTGATTTTAGTGTTAGGGTGATGCTGGCTTCATAAAATGTGTTGGGTAATTTTCCTCTTCTTCAATTGTTGGGAAGAGTTTAAACAGGATGGTTGTTAGTTTTTCTTGAAACATTTGTTATAATTCAAGTGTGAAGCAATCTTGTCCTGGACTTTTCTTTGTTGGGAAATTTTGATGACTCTGTCAATCTCTTTAAATGTGATTGTTTTGTTAAATTCTTGTAGTTCTTGTAGAATCAATGTAGGTTACTTGTGTGTTTCTAAAAATTTGTTCATTTCATCTAGGTTGTCTAATTTGTTGGCATACTATTCCTCATAATATCTTCTTATGATCTTATCTATTTCTGTGGGGTCAGTTGTAACAACCCCACTTTCATTTCAGATTTCAATTATTTGTATCTTCTTTCTCTCTCTCTTTTTTTGTTAGTTTAGCTAAGGGTTTGTTGATCATTTTATTGATATTCTCATAGAACCAGCTTTTGTGTTTTTTAAAATTTTCTCTATTGGTTTTTTTTTTCACAATTTCATTTTTTTTCACTCAAATCTTTATTATTTCTTTCCTTCTGCTTGCTCTTGGATTGCTTTGCTCTTCTTTTTCTAATTTCTTCAGTTGTTCATTTAGCTCTTAGATTTATCTCTTTCTTCTTTTTTAAAATATAGGCATTTAGGGCTATCCATTTCACTCTGAGTACTGCCTTCACTGTATCTCATCCATTTTGGTAATCTGGGTTCCCATTTTCATTTGTCTCAAGATATCTACTAATTTCTCTTATAATTTCTTCTTTCACCCATTGATTGTTCAGGCATCTTTTGTTTAGTCTGCACACATTTACAAATTTTACCTTTTCTTGTCTGTAAATAATTTCCATCTTCATTCCATTATGATCTAAGAAAATGCATTGTATACTTTCAATATTTATATATTTATTGAGATCTACTTTTTGACCCAACATGTGATCTATCCTGGAGAAAGATCCATGAGTAGTGGAGAAACATATATAACTCACTGATCTGGCATGCAAAATTCTGTATAAGTCTCTTAGGTCTAGTTCATTTATCATATTGTTCAATTTCTGTTTCATTGTTGATCTTCTGTCTAGTTCTATTATTAATGTGAGTGGTGTGTTAAAGTCCCCAACTGTTATTGTAGACAAGTCTATTTCTCCCTTCCAACATGCCAGAGTTTTTCTCATGTATTTTGGAGAACTCTGGGTAGGTGCATAGATATTTATGGCCGTTACTCCTTCCTGGTGTTTTTTCCTTTTATTAATATGTAATGAACTTCTGTATCTCTTACAAATTTTTTGCATTTAAAGTTTGTTTGGTCTGATATTATAGCTATTCCTGCTCTTTTTTGGTTACTTTTTGCATGGGAGATCTTTTTCCAACCTTTAACTTTCAGCCAATTTGTATCACTGGATCTAAGTTGAGTCTGTTGTAGACAGTATATGGATGGTTCAGCCTATGTCTTTTGTTTGGGGAGTTTAATCTATTCACATTCAATGATATTACTGTAAATGCATTATTTACTTCTACCATTTTATTCTTTGGATTTCATATGTCTAATCTTATTTTCATCTGTCATTTTTACCCTTTGTTTTCCCTTTCCAGTAGTCTTGCCTTCTACTCTCTCCTATAAGCCTTTACCTTCTGTCTTTTCCTTTCAGGCTGCAGAACCACATTTAGTCTTTCCTGCAGAGTTGGAGTCCTATTTATGAAATCTCTTCATTTTTTTTTTTGAATGTTTTAAACTTACCTACATATTTGTAGGATATTTTACTGGATAAAGAATTCCTGGCTGGCAATTTTCTCTTTCAGTATCTTAATTATATCATATCACTGTCTTCTCACCTCCATGGTTTCTGATGAGAAATCTGCACTGACTTACTGAATGCCCCTTGTATGTGATGGTTTGATTCTCCTTTCCTGTTTTCATAATTTTCTCTTTATCTTTAGCACTTGATATTCTGAGTAGTTTGTGTCCTACAGTATGTCTGTTCAGATTTATTCTGATTGGACTTTGTTGTGTTTCTAGGACATGTAAATTCATTTTTTTCATGAGAGTTTGGAAATTCTACACAATTATTTCCTTAAACACTTTTTCTGCCCATTTTCCCTTCTATTATTTGCCTTCCAGAACTCCCGTGAAACATATGTGATTACACTTAATGTAACCATTCAACTCCCTGAGTCCTACTCAAATTTTTCATTCTTATCTCTCTGTGTACTTCTCTCTCTTTGAGTTCAGCTGTTCTATAACATCACTTACTCTTTCTTCTATGATTTTGAGTATGCTGCTGTATGCTTCTAATGTGTTTTTAGATCTCACCTATTGTGTCTTTCATTCACATAAGTGCTGTTATTTTTCTATTCATGTTTTCAAATTCTTCTTTGTTCTCACCTGGTGTCTTCTTGATGTCCTTTATCTCTTTAGCCATATTGTCCTTCAACTCATTGATTTAATTTAAGAGATTTGTATAAACCTCATTGACTAGTTGTCAAAAATCTTATGTCTCACTTGGGGCTTTGAGATGTTCTTTTGCTTGAGCCATATATTCCTTTATCTTAGAATGATGTGTAATTACTTGCTGATGCCTAGGCATCTGATTATCATGGTGAGTTTACTCTGATGCACACTTTCTCTCTTGCCTAGGATTTAGTGGCAGGAAGCTATGTGTTACTGCTGTTCTTTGTTTCTTGTTACAACCTGTTCTATATCTTTAGAATTGTCCCTGTTTAGTTGCTCAAATCTGGGATATGGCCCCAGAAATGGGCTGTAGACCGTATTCCAAAGGCCTTTGGGAGGGAGCTATAAAGGCCAAAAAAAGCTTCTTCTATTTATTTACTTTTCCTTTCTTTGCATCCACCTCCATGATCTGCCAGAGAGTCCTCATCTCAAACTCTGGTTGGAATGAGTTTGCTGTAACCTGAACACTGTAAAGAGGATCCTGCCTCAGGGTTTTTCTGAGACTCCCTAATCAAACATTCTCAGAAGCTGTTTTCCTCCTTTTGCCGGCAGCCCTCTCCTTTGTCCTGGGTAGGATATAATCCTACTTCCCTCTGTGTCTTCAACAACCAGCCCTTGTCAGTAATAAGTGTATTTAAGAGGGTTGGATGTCTTTGGTCTCCTGCCAACTCCGAGGGAAAACAATGGCACAGACCCACCCTACCCAGGATGGCTCATGGAGCAGAGCAGACCATATTTGTTGGCCAAAAACTGAATCAACCTTAGTCTGTGATCATCTCTCTTCACTTTCCTGAGGAAGCAGGCCTCTTACACCTCTTTTTTCATAGCTGCCTGCAAGAGGACAGAATGTCCAAAGTCGTATGCTATGAGGGTGGGGGAATGAGTGCCGGAAGCTACAGCTGCATCTTTTACTGACAGACTTTTCCTATCAAGAGTGTTTTTCTTTTCTTTTGCCCTCTCTCTTCTGGATGGTATCCAAGCTTTTGTCCTCAGCCCTAGAACAAATTACCTTGCAGATTTTCCCTGTCCTCTAGCTATATTCTTGGAGAAAAGTGAATCCTGTGTCCCTCTAATCCTCCATCTTACTGGAAGTCCTAGATTTGGTTCTCCCATTAAAATTTGTCTGCATTAACACCCACAGATTGTTTATTTTCTTGTATTTGCAGTTTTCTCCTGAAACTGACCAATATTTCATAAATGTTATGATATTTTGTCCTCCACATGCTTTCATTTGTTTTACTTCATTGGATGCTAGTAATAAAATTGCATTATGAAGCAGGGAATACAGAGGATCAGGGTTGTTCCCAAGTTGGGTTTTCTGTCCTCAATGCTGGGGCACACTTCCTTACAGAATTATGTGTCTCTTTTAGCTTACACCCTTTTCTGAAGGACATACAATTTAATAATACTGCTGGTGACCTAATGAAATTGGATGAGGAAAAGAAATTTGGTGCCAGGTATGGCATTCTCAAGTTTTGGAATTTTCCAGAAGGTTTAGGACTTAAATTTAATGTAGGACATTTTGCCTCTGATGCACCACGTGATCAACAGTTGTCTATATATGAGGAGATGATAGAGTGTGCAGCAGGATTTTCAGAGGTGGGTACAATCCAATCACCATGCTTTGCATTACATGTCAATAACCACAATTTTCTTGTGCAGATTTTTTGCCTCCTTACCACTCAGTAAAAGGTCACATATGGCAGTTTGATAATTCATCTTTCAACTTGAACAAATTTCTTACCCATTCACCAGTGGGTGGAAAAATAACACATATATTCAAACATATATTTAAAAATTATTAAATATTTCACATCATTCAATAACCATGATATATTATCAATTAATTTGATTTAGGTATTTAAAATTTAAATTTGTTATGACAAAATATATAATGTGGGACAGAGTGTAAACTATAATGTAAACTACATTCCATGCTAATTGGCAATGCTCCAATATGTGTTCATCAATTGTAGCAAATGTACCTCACTAATGATGGATGTTGTTAATGTGGGAAATTGTGGGAGGGGTAGGGGGTGGAGGATATGGGAATCCCCTGTAGCTTTTAATGTCACATTTATTTAATCTAAATTATCTTTAAAAAAATTTTTTAAGTATTAAAAAAATTAAATTTGTTGATGTTCCAATACCTCAAAAAGTCTGATTACTGGAGAGTTAGACACAGCTAATAACAACATATATCTGATTTTCTTCAGACTCCCCACTCAGTATGCAGTGAGAGGTGCATTCCTGGATTCAGCAAAACCTCTCAGGAGGGAATGGCTGCCTGCTGTTTTCTTTGCAGCCCCTGCCCAGAAAATGAAATTTCCAATGATACAGGTACATGTGTGCCCACAAAAAGGTCCCCACCATTCCTTTATTTTTCCCATTCATACAAGGAATTGGAAAAGATCTGGACAACAAATCTAGAATCAAAATTCTTCCTTAATTTAGCAATTTAAATTTGATAATCAATAACATTTACCATTGAAATGGCTGTCTTTCTCTGCACTGACCTATCTTATTTAAGTCATTGCTTTAGACCCATTGCAGGCAAATCATGTCTGGGAAACCCTTATGTTGATATCACCACAGTAACTAAATTTCATCCCTATATTGGAATTTGACACATGTGAGACAGTGTGAAGATTTTGTGGATCCCAGAAAAAATCATGTTCTTGTAGCTAATCCATTTCTGTGGGTGTAGGATACTGTGATAGGATTGAATTTTGTTGGGGACATTTTTTGGATATACTTCAGAGAGGTAGGACCCAGGGAGGGTCTCTACTCTCTTGCTGAAGTCTTTTATAAATGGAAGAAACATTCCAAGACACACAGAGAAAGAGAACAGGAAGTTTGTACTGTGTCTTGTGAGACAGGACTCCATGATCAGCTATGGCTGCAGAAAGACAAAATAAGCCAGAGAAACTGAGAGAGAGGCCGGTGGCTGGAATTAGCTGATCAGTTCAAAGCTGAATAGGTTTAGAATGGGGAGAGATGAGCCATCTGCCTTAATGCCAAAAGCCGAACTCAGGGAGAAATAGAAGCTTGAGGCAATAGAGGAACTGGCTGTCATTTTGCCTTGCCATATGGCAGGAGTCCAGTATCTGCCAGCAACTGCCCTTGTTTAGACATAGCATCTCAGATGTTACCTTGATCTGGACATTTTCACAGCTTCAAAACTGTAAGCTTTTACTCTAATAAATTCCCACTATAAAAGCCAACCCATTTCTGGTATTTTTGTATTGACAGCCTTTAGCAAACAAAAACAACACACTATTATAAGTACCTGCTTTAATCTTGTTCTAAAGGATATTTAAATTTTATTAAAGGCATGAATCTTAACCATCCTGAGTTTCCCCATGCCTGACACTGTTTGTGACAAAGAACACATGGTCAGGAAGGTTGTGACTGATTTAAGAAATGGGTTTTTCTATGGTGTACAACAAAGGAATGATATAGCGTTCCCTCAATGAGCAGGTTTTAGCTTCTGCTCTACTCTACTTCACAGCTGAGTTAGGGAGAGAAAACACAGAGACCTTGCATTACCATAATTACAGGCTGAAATAAAAGTATGTACATGATACTATGGAACTATATATTTAATGTGAGGAAGGGTCTCATGGAGTTCTTCATAGAGGTAGTGGTATTAGTATTATGTAAGATGAATGAGGGGTGGACTAAATTCTTGGTATAATTATTAGAAATGGCAAAAAAATAGGTGACTTGTCACTGCATGTACTATCAGAGATTCAGAGAACTGGCAAAGGAAGTTTCAATGTGACAGGATCACAGAGAATATTGGGGTTGGGGATTGAGACATGATGTAGAAAATGGGCATTAAACCATATATGAGATTTTTTTCACAATATAATTAGTATCTTGATCATATCCATGATTTTAAATGCTAGAATCACTTTTATGGTGGGAATTTTCTTTCTTTTGTTGATGAATAAATGGTTTAATTTCTGCAAATTCTGTTATTTCCAAGTTTTGAGAAGTGTAGAGACTTTTGGTATATTCTGGCATTTAGTCAAAGTGGCACAGTGATTCATGTACACATTGTCTATAAGGTAAATTTGAGTATATGTTCCATATACACATGCAAAGAACACTGTTTCACCAAGTTTGATTCCCACAAGTTTGGCATTTAAGAAATAAACTTTTAAACAACCCATATTTTAAAGTAGATAATACAATAGAATCTGTAAAATGTTTTGAAATTGAAAATGTTACATTTCAGCTCTTATGGGATGCAGTTAAAGCACCCCATAGAGACATATGTATAATCCTAGATTATATATATTTGTGTATTATTTAGTATATGAGTTTTAAGTATATATCACTAACTAAAATAAGAACAGCAAACTAAACATAAAGAAAATAGAAGATAGACAATTATAAATATAAGAAGAAAACATAATAAAATACAGATTGTATTAGTTAGACAAAGGGGTGCTGATGAAAAATACCAGAAATCAGTTGGCTTTTATAAAGGGTATTTGGGGTAGAAGCTTACAACTACCAGGCCATAAAGCATAAGTTACTTCCCTCACCCAACTCTGTGAGGAGTACAACTTCCTGTGTTCCTCTCTTCCCAGGGCTTGATTTTCTCCATGTTTAGCTGCATATTCTTTCTACAAGGTCAGCTGTAGTCTATCAGGCAAAAAGCCAGTCTCTTTTCCCGGGGTCTTCTCTCCTTCCTCATGGCCACGCTCCTCTGTATGCTTACTTCGAGGGGCGCCAGCTCAAGATTACAACATCAGAAATCCAGTTCAAACTCCATCTCAAAACTCCAACTAACTCCTCCACTCAGCCATGTAGTTTTATCTGAGTCCATGTCCAACAAGGGGCAGGGAATCAAAGTCCTACTGACGTGGCCCAATCAAAGCCCTAATCACAACTTAATCATGCTCAGAGGAACAGGCCAGTTTACAAGCATAATCCAATATCTATTTTTGGAATTCATAACTATACCAAACTGCCACACAGAGATACAGAGGATAAAAAAATTCAAAACTCTTTCAAGTAAAAGACAAAATTGATAAACCCCTAGAATGTTGTATTATGAAAAAGGAAAAATTGCAAAATAAATAACAGGATTTAAATGTGGGTCATTTGTACAGAAATTTTTAACATCATAAAAGTTGAGTATAAATAATTTCATTTGAAACTATTTGAAAATTAAAATGAAATTCACAAATTCCCTGAAAAAATATGTTATCAAAACTGTCCCAACGATGAAAAATCTGAAAAGTTTCATATCTTACCAAGGACATTAAATCCATAGTTTGCAATACTCTCATGTTTTTATTGTGATGAATTTGGGAATTCTACCAAATGTTCAAGGAAAAATAATGCCCTTTTATTCAAACTTTTCCAGGGAATAGGGAAAAAATTCTTCTCAATTCATTTTATTAGAAGAGCTTAACAGCAGAACCAAAATCTGTGAAGGTCATTACAAGAAAGGAAATTTATAACTCACTTTCTGTTTTGAACACAAACATATATATATAAATCCACAATCTAAATCCAGCTATATTTTATAAAGAGGTTCTAGTATGACAAAGTTTGGTTTATGCAACATAATTCAGTATATGACCTCCCTGAAAAGGAGAAACAATCATCTAAATAAATGCAGGAAAACATTTAATAAAATTCAACACCCATTCATGATTTTAAAAGAAAACATTCATTATCAGATTAGGAATAGAAGGGAAACATTTTAATCCCTTAAAGGATACTTACAGCAAAACAGATGATGCAAAATATTGAAAGAATTTAAGGACTGAGAGATCAAGTATGAGAAAAACTGCTAAATATTGCCACATCTGATAGATGTTACATTGGAGGTCATGCCCAATGCAATATTTGCAGGAGAAGTGAAAGGAATAATTATTGGAAAGTGGAAAATAGAACTGACTTTATTTGCACTGTTATTATTGTGTAATTATAAAATCAGAAAGGTTTTACAACCTGAGTTTAGTAGTCTGAATACAGGATTAATACACAAACTTCTGAAATTATATATGCCAGTCACAGGGCATTCTAAAATGCAATTTTAATACATGACATTTATAACATCTTGAAAGTATGAAATGCCTATAAATAAAACTAAGGAAAATTTGGAAAAACTTCTGATTATAAAGTTATAGAAGAACATTGAGAAAAATTTAAAGAAGATGATAATGCAAGGAGGGATATACCATATCCATGGATGAAAAAACTCAATATTGTAAAGGCATCAGTACTTTCCAATTGTTCTACTGATTCTATGCAATTGTTATCATAGTGCCAACTTTTTGTGGCAATTACAACCTATT
>JAQZBX010067625.1:0-15903 GCA_029593785.1 Cabassous unicinctus
GACAGGGCAGACCAAACCTGGGAGTCAAAAGCAGGGTGTCAGCCCCAGGCTCTCTCTCCCCTCTCCTGTGGAGTCCTCAACAATTAGTCCAGGCTATAAGAGAGGGAGATTGCGAGGGTCGAATTTCTCCAGTCCTTCCTAGGCTCCCAGGGCAAACTGCCGTGTGGAGGGGTCTGTGGGGCTCCGCAGCCCAAATTTGGGGGTCAGAACCTGAGTCAGCCTAAGGCTGTGTCCCTCTTTCTCCCCTCTCCGGGAGTGGTAGATCCCTGGAGCCCCCTTTGTCTGTAGTCGCAGGCCCAGAGGCCCGAGAATTCTAAAGAGTGTGGGGGAGGGTGCCTGCAGCAGCCGCTGCTGCTGATTAAAAACTCACGGTTCTGGTTCTGTAGTCGCGATTTCTCTCTTTTGTCCCTCTCTCCTCTCGGTGGTGTGCAGTCTTCCCCTGCTGTCCTAAACCCTAGAAGATCTATTTTGGGTCTGTTTCTGCCTGATCTCTAGCTATTTTTCTGGAGAAGAGATTCCTGTGTGTTACTAGTCAGCCATCTTCCCGGAAGTCCCCTGCACTATATCTTTTAAAAATTCAGTTTTATTTAATTAGAAATGTCTTTCTTTCACTCTTGTTCTTAAGGAATAATTTGCTGGGGTACACAATTCAAGATTGACATTTATTTTCTCTTAACCTTTTAATCTTATTCCATTGCCTTCTGCCTTCCATAGTTAACCATGTTAATATACTGTAATTCTAATTATCATTCCTTTGTAAGTGATCAGCCCTTTTGGTTTGCATCTTTTTAAGGTATTTTCTTTGTTTCTAATGTTCTGAAAATTCACTATGATGTTTTTAGGTAAGGACTCCACTTTATTCATCCAGGTTGCAATTCAGTTTGCTTCCTACCTCTGTAGAACCATTTCCATTAATTCTGGAAAAATTTCAGCCATTATCTCTATAGTACCTTGGCTCCATTCTCTCTGTTCTTTCTTTCTGTGATTCTGATCAGACATATTTTATTCCTTATTTTGTACTCTGCAACTCTTTATAACCCTTCATGTAGATTTCATCTTTGATTCTGTTACATTTTACATAATTTTTGTCTGTATTTTCTAGTTTGTTTATTTTCTCTTATTGTTTCTAATCTGTTGTTAAACGATCAATTGATTTTTTCATTTGAGCCATCATGTTTTTCATTTCTAGAGTTTTAATTTTTTAAAACTCATCTTTTTATCTTTAATAGTCTTTTGCCATATTTTCAGTCCTAGTAGTCTTTTGAGATTCTGTCCTTAAAAACAAACAACAAAACAGTTCATATGTAATTGTTTTAAATTGGGTTTCTAATAACTCCAGTATTTGCAGTGTGGTATTTGTTATTCTCGTTGTCTATATTGAGGATTTATGCCTCATGTTTCTTTATTGTTGATTGTGAATTCTTTGCTTGATCTTAATTAACTGGTGAGAGTCCTGTCAGCCTAACTGAGGAATGGGGAACCTTCTTCTGCTAGTGGTGAGGGGTACCATTTCAGCCCCCTTTGAGAGTCCTGGGCCATCACTAATGCTACAGATTTCTGTTCCCTCCCCATGCCTAGCCCAACATTTAGTTTCCCAAGAGCTGAGCATGCACCTTCAAGCATCCCCACCCCTCTCGACTCCCTGCTTCTCTATATCTGCCAAGGTTTCTGCACAGATACAAGTCCTCATGATTATAGCACCAATCCAGAGTATATATTATTAAAATAAGGAGTCTTTAATGACTTCCCCTACATCTTATAAGACTAGCACTATCTCACAGTGTGTCCTTTAATATTTATTTATTATTCAGAAAGTACTGTAGAGCACTTATTCAGTGATGTTTCAAACATTCAAAGTCTACATGCAGCTATTTTATACTCTAATTTTTCTTTATTAATTTGTGTTCACTATCATAGCTCAGTAAGCTCTGTGATAAATAAGATAATTTTTCACTTTATTTTTTATTCTGTTTTCTCACCTCACCAACTCTGTGATCTTCTATGGTTTCCTTTAAAAGAATGACAAGTGTCACTCCAGATTTATTAGTGAAAAGATTTGAGCTAGTAATACCACAGAGCCTATGCCCAGGTCTTTAGAGTGTTTAACCTTTGTTTTTGTTTTGTTTTTTTCTGCCTTGCTTTGCTCATGTATTACTGTAGAAGACAGAAAGACAGATGAGTGGGACTGATTGGTATTGAGTTTTCATTTCATCATGCGTTGGTAGAAAATTCCTGGAAATGAATAGATAATTAACATTTTAAAATGTGATCTGTGTTTAATTTTTAGGGTGAAATTGGGCCTCCAGGACCACAAGGAAAAAAAGGCACTCCAGGAATGCCTGTATGTTGATGTCATTATCAGGTTGTTTGAAATGTTTTTAATACATACCAGGAGTTCTTATTCTGGAGTTCACAAAACTGTAGTGCATACAACAATCGGAATATTGAGGTCCACAAATTCCATATATTTGTATGAAAAATCTTATGTATTTGTCCATTTTTCTAGAGGAGAGAGTCATGTGTGTGTTTGTTTTTTTAATTCTCAAATATTTGGCAATGCATAAAAAGGCCAAGAATGCTTACGGCAGATAAATCAGAAAGTAAATATTCTGTTGATTAAAACCATATTAATTACCATGAAAAAGTCAAACTAAGTGTATGTTCTTTTTTTACTTTTTAAAAAATTATTAATTTAGATAAAGGTAATTTGGGTTACCTTGAAGAATAGTTACTGGCATAAAGAAAATAATGATGACAAAAACAAAACCTCACTCTCACTCTTATGTACAAGTAATGTTAAAGAAAGGAGGAATTACTCCAGTGAAGCTAATTACTCCTCCATAGGATTTAATCTTTCAACATAATGGTCAAAACTTGGACCATTCAGGAGGTGGAACTTCCAAAAATGATAAGATCTATAAACAATCAGAAACCTAAGTAAAAAGGTCACTGATTTATTGAAGGAAGTATATATAGCCTTTGCTTTACCTGCTCAGGCCCATCTGACATACATGTGATAACTCTATGAACATCAGTCCTTAAAAAAAAATCATAAACTCATTGTGGGGAAAAGTACTCAAGCAACTCTTTTATTACACTAATGAATATATTCAGAAAAGGTAGTATAGGAAAGTTCTAAATCAGTGAAAAATAATAATTGGAAGTTTCTGGAGTAGAAGAGACATATGCAGTTTAATATTAGAAATTATTAAAATCCAATTTTGCATGTAAAAAATTCCATTTAAAAGTTTTATGTTTATTGCTACAAGTAACTGTTGATTTTAATCTATGAATCAAACTATAATAGCTTTCTCTTTAAGAAAACAGATCTCTTTCATGTTTGACAATTATGACTTTTCATTTAATCATGTAAGTTTAAAAAGAATAGATATTTTATTCAGTGCTGGGTGAAATATTTGCTGAATTTTGCTTATAAGAATAAATAGGAAAAATGTTATCCATTAAATATGAACGCAACTTTTGGAGATGTTCAAAAGGAAGAATCTTCCCATTAAAATGGAATACCATTCTTCTACCATCACTGCCCAGTTATTTATTCAATAAAATAATGAATAAAACTTGATTATTTTAAACAGTATCTAAATATCTTGAAAATGATATTGAATAGTATCTATCAGACATCAAGAATATCTATATTTAACATTTCTAAGTTTTTAGCCACTGTGCTCTGCATATTTTATATTTTGTAGTTGCAGTAACATCCTAAATTGACATCAAAGCATAGTGGTGACATGGTGTTTTCATTATGGCCATATTGAAAATATTTTAACTAATTTTTTTCATCATCACATTTCCTTTGCCATATTTAAAAATGCAGGGTTTGATGGGAAGCAATGGCTCACCAGGTCAGCCTGGAACACCAGGACCTAAGGTAAATATAATGAAATTAACAAGATTGAGAACCTTGTACAAAGTGACATTTTATATACTTCCATGCAAAATTTAAGAACATTGATTTTATTTTGAATTCTGATTTTCATTCAATGAGCGATCACTTGTAAGGAAGGAGTCTTAGACAAAGCTCAGTATATGAAGCATGCTAAAGTAAATGGGGTCTGGTTTAAGCTGGAGAGGTACCAGCAACCCTCTCTACTCAGCCCACTCCACTCTTATTGGCATCTCATGAGGCTTTCAGGAATACTTAGAGCTCTATGGAGTTCAGTCTCAAGACCACTGGTAGAGCGTATTTGTAGTTATGACTGAGGATAGATCTTACCAAGTTACCAGTTCTCTTTTTGGTATTTTTATTTAGTGGAATGTATATGGAATTTTATATGTAAAATTCATTGTAAATTTTATTAGGTATTCCCTCCATCAGGTCTGTAGGTAAGACAGAATAGTATTTTTACTTTCAGAATAAAATAGTATATAGCAAGCTTGACAAATATATTTAGGATGTCAGTTAGGTAATTATCAAGGTAGACCTGAAACTCTCTGAATACCATGGTTTGGCCACTGCCTTACTCTATGTGCATAAAATCCTGTGCTAAGAGAACTATTTATTTGTTTGGTTGGTAAGAGGATCAAGCCAAGTACATTCTGGTTAGATTCAGAAAACTACTCTCAACTAGTGAGCAAGTAGATTCTAGAACAACCATCCAAAAGGAAGTGATGGAATTGCTGTTTTGGAAGCTTTCAACTTTTGACTAGACATTGTCCTAGGGGAAGAGACACTGGCATGCAAAATGAGTAGATGACTTAATCCATTCCACTTTTAATTTCTAAGTATTTAGAGAAAGAGACAGGATAAAATTTCATGGTTGCTCAATGAGTAGGTATATTTATCTGCCAAAGGGGTCCCGATGCAAAGTACCAGAATCTATTGGCTTTTATAAAGGGTATTTATTTGGGGTAAAAGCTTACAGTTAAAAGGCCCTAAAGAGTCCAACTCAAGCTTATTTTCTCACAAAGTCAGTTGCCACGTTTTGAAGCAAGATGGTTGCTGATCTTTGCAAGGATTCAGCCTTCCTCTCTGGGCTTCCTCTTTCTCATTTGCAGGCTGGCATAGGGTTTGTCTTTCAGGGCTCCCACTCTCTCCTGGCAAAGGGCTCATTTCTTTCTGGGCCTTCTGTATCAGCTCTCTTCCCAAGGTCAGCTGCAAACTATCAGGCAAATGGATCATCTTTTCCTGGGGCCCCAGGATCAAACATGACAGAGCTCTCTCTCTTCCCATGTGTCTTCTTGAGTGAGTGTTAGTTTATATCGGGCCTACCAAGGGGGCAGGGACTCAACCTGAGTAATGCCTTACTGACATAGCCCAATCAGAAGCCCAAATTGATTTTATCAAGTAAACTTAATCAGAGGCCCCTCACTCAATTTAATACAATCAAAGGGTATCACACCCAGAGGAATAGATTAGGTTATAAACATAATATTTCTCTTTTGAGGATTTGTAAATAATCTCAAACTGTCAAAGTAGGGAAAACCAGCTTCTTTTCCACCTGTGGTAGACCCTTAAGGAGTCTTGGAAACTGTGAGTCCTAGAGCAGTAGGTATGCCCAGAGTTGGTATTTAACTACATATTATTTGAAAAGTGAACGATGGAAATACTACTCTGAAAGAGCTAGCTACTCATACAGATGCCCTTATGATATGGGCAAACTGACTCCAGCATTGGTCAGACCTGTGGCCTCCAGAATGATCTGCCTGGTTTGATCCCTGCCCTAGCTCCCTGCCTGCTTCAAATTCATTGTTCATGAAGCTTTTCATCACGTCTGGGAGGATGACTTTCCCAGATGCAGGAACACTGTTCCGGGGTCAAGGGTTTTGAGTCACTGGGCTTGCCAAGTGGAGGCTTTCCACACTTTCTCAAGTTCGCTTTGTAAGAAAATAGAGGGTCATCAGATACCCCTCAAATAACTGGGACACAATGGGCTCTCCCATGGCTTTCTAGATGCTCAGATTTTTAAGAATGCAGTCTAAGATTTCATTAGTCACATCACACTGTTGGCTCACACTGAGCTGGAAGTCAATCAAATCTGCTATGTTTTCCGTAAAAGTTTTTAGAACAATGTATTTATGTCATCTACCATTTGATTAGATTCTGTTGATTTGGTTACATAGGCAAGTTGCTGTTTCCAGCATCAGGGTATGTTTATCATTTACATGAATTACTATAAAATTTGGTTTCCTTCATCTTACCCAATTATTTTGTTAAAAATCAATCCAATGTTACAATTATACCTATTAAATATAATCTTTTCAATGAAACATTTCAACTCCTTTTTATGTAGTATATTATCTCAGGTGTTAGAAACTTTTTCTGTAGAGGGCTAGATAATAAATATTTTAGGCTTTGAGCCTCAAACAGGCTCTTTTGCAACTACTGAACTCTGCCACTGTAGTGCTAAAGCAGCTATGGGCAATATATATATATGAATGGGTGTGACCGTGTTCCTATAAAAGTTTATTTACAAAAACATGCTTTGAACTGGATTAAGCATAAGGACCTTAGTTTGCTGACCTCTGCATTATATGTTTGTGGATTATGCCTTCAATATCAGTGGTAGAAGTTCTGGTATTAAATGACGTATTAAACAGGACAAGGATGGAGCTGAAACTCTGTGGTAGATCTTCAGAAAACATCTAATTTAGATTACAATATCACTTTTTAAAATAGCTGTTGAACCATTTTAAAGCCTACTTTAACATATGATAGTTTAGTTTTGATATATTACCTAAATAATTTTAGGTTCTGTTGACATAATCAAGTCATAAAACTTTATGCAAATCTCATCACTTCTCTGAGTTTCAGCTGACTCACTTGGAAAATCAGAAATTTTAAAGAACCATTGCTCTAAGTTTCAATAATACTGTTATGTGTCAAATGCTTTAATTAAATCCAAATACTATATTCACACATCTCCCACCTTGAGAAATTTAGTTTTCTAACTTTTCAAAAGATTGCTTGCTTGCTTCACTTATTAGTAAACCCGAGTTGGCTCTGAGTGATTGTCATCCTCCCCTTTTAAGTGTCTCACTGATCTGTTTAATTATGGACTTTGGCCAGATGTTGGGTTGTGATTTCACGTATCAAAGTATTTGGAAACCAGAACTACCTTTGTCAGTTTCTCCTTATTAACCTTCAGGATTGTTCTCTGTTTACATCCGCTCCTCTTTTCCTATATTACATTCTTTGCTCAGTCGACTTAGCCTTGTTCTCCAAGTTTCTATCTGTTAGAAAGGACTACACTGGAATGAGAAAAAGAATGGAAACTAAATGTTTTCTGATTCACACTTTCTCAAAAAAGCCATTGTACATTTGAAGGCAATTTTCTTTCTTTCAATTGCTATATTGAAGGTGAGTCATACTGAGCAAGTGAATACAGGACGATGCCGAGGATTCTCATCCTAGAGGATGTTGTTTAGGGACAAGCCTCTGGCCTCCGTAGAATGGAGACATCACTAATTATTGCTGATCTCTAAGGATTTGAATCTCTTACCTTATACATGGAGCTGCAGCTTTAACACGTGGCTTTTAGAAAGTTTATAAATGTGAAAACACACTTCCTTGCTTGAAAGACTGTTTTTTAATGAGCAGGCCTAATATTGAGGGTCTACGTTTCAAACAATTGGGAAGTTGAAAATATAAATATTATTTTAAGTATATTCCCTTAAGTGTTTATTTCTGTTTTTGTTTGCTAACGGCTGCCAAGGCAATATACCAGAAATGAGTTGGCTTTTACAATGGGGATTTATTAGTTTAAAAGCTTACAGTTTTGAGGCTGAGAAAAATCCAAATCAAGGCTGCATCAGGCAATGCTTTTCTCCCCAAGGACCGGCTGCTGGTGGTCCTGGAATCCTCTCTTATGTGGCGAGGCACATGGTGGCGTCTGCTGGTCTCTGCTGCTTTCTGCTCTGTCTGTGGCTTCCTCTCAGCCTCTGGGCATTTTTCTCTGTTCTGAAGCTTTTTTCTGTATCTCTGCAGTCCTATATTCCTCCATTTATAAAGGACTCCAGTAAGAGGATTAAGACCCACCTGGGCCACACCTCATTGGAATAATATCAAATGGCCCTTAACTGAATCTAATCTAATCAAAAGTTCACCCTTGGTTCACACACAGGAGTGGACCAATTTAAGAACGTAATTTTCTGGGGTCCATAAAAGACTCGAACTATCAGTATAAGATATATTGTGACTTTATTAAAAATTCAAATGGTTTTATGCATTGGCAGGGGAATAAAGGTGAACCTGGACTTCAAGGGATGCCTGGAGCTTCTGGGTTCAAGGTAATTGTGCTTTCAATGCAATTGGAAATATTTTCAAAGAAGTTATAACGTAAGTTTTCCTCATTGTTTGATAAAATTAACATATTATATCCCTTAAGAAACAATGCATGAAATTAAGGAGCTACATTACAAAACTAAGGTACACAAAAAGAAATGGTCAATAGTGGGGTTTTATTTCTGTTTTTTGGATAAATTTGAGAATGTTTGGGTACTAAAGACAATGAGATATACTTTGGCATGATGTTTCTAGAAATGGTGAAATTCATATGCTAATATGAACATGCTTTCTTTTCCAGACAGCATGACCCTCTTATATAATTGAAAACAAGAGTGTGTGGCACTCACAGCCATGCTCTTTCTTTCTTTGCTGGCTAATGGGACTTCCATTTTCCATGTGGGGACTCACAGCTGCCTTCACCAGTTTCCTCCAAACTGAATGATTGTTGTTTATTTTGATAGAATTTTAAATTCTCTTCCAGCTTTTAAAAATCTAGAGTAACATTTAACAGCCCTGGAGTGGGCACAGTGAGAAAAGAAAACAGAACCTCAGTTCCACGAAGTAGGATGGTCTTTAGTTAGTGTGATAGAGTTTTGGATTAATTGTAAAACACAAAACAAAACAGCATGAAACATGTTCAGCATGTTCATCTCCTACAAATATATCCTAACTATTGGCAATGCGTCATCAATATACGCTTGCAGAGGATTTCTTTATTTAAAACCTTTGTTTCAGAAAGAAAATAATCCCTGTGGGATGATGGAGAAGTGAATGGAGAAGTTGAGTAAACTCATGGACTGAAAACAGCTCAAACTTCTATGAGAATAATATCCAACATGTATAAAGAGAGAACACACAAATGTACCTAAAATTTAATTGCAAGCATGTTTATCCCAATATTGTTTACAAAATTAGAAATTTTGAAACCCTGTTTAACAACAGGAATTTTAAAAATAAGATATCATAAGTCAATATAGTAAAATACTACTCAGTAATTAAGATTCATGCCATAAAAATATATAATGACATATAAAGAATTTTACATATTAATATATTTTGTAGATAAAAACATAAAGTTATGCAAACATAGTGTGCACATTTTAGTACCTAAAATTGTATATGTGTGTATGTGTTTGTGAGTTTGAGTTAGAGAGAAAATATATAACAAAGTAAAAACTGTATATTGAGTTTTTCCATAATTTTTATTACTTCTATTTACTTATCAGTTTTGTAAAAAAGAAAATAAATTCTGTAAGGTAGCAATGGGAAAAAGCAGTATCAAGACGGAAGACAGAATTTTAGTTAATTAAGTAAACAAAAAGGAAATACCTGTGTTTACTACTAAATATTACTACTTTATCATTTACTTTATTGAAGTTATAAAACATAATAAAATACCAAATATTTATATTTTATGATATGAAATACTATCAGAATTTTTCAACTAGTAAAATAGGGGAAAATTTCCCTGGGACTCCAGCAGACTTCATTTTTTACTCTTTCTAGAGTAATAACTCTACATTTTTAAACCATCCATTCTAAATTTGAAATGTGGTATAGAGATAAAAACAGTAGCATTTTTCATAAGCAATAGGTCTGTGATTTTCACAGAACTTCTTTATTACCTAGGGAGAACAAGGTATCATGGGTCCTCCAGGAGAACCAGGATTCCTGGGCTTACCTGGGATACAAGGTAAAAAGGTATGCATTATTTAAGAGATGTAATTCACTGTTTTGTTGTGTAATTTTTTCGTTTTTGTTTTTGTAATTCACTTTTTTAAATTTTATTTTTTCAAAAATGTAATTCACTTTTTATTAGCCATTTACATGTGAGTTCTCCATTTGTGAAAATAGCATAATAGGGCTGGTTATATATTTAACAATAAACCAACATATATATTGGGAGTGTGATTGTAGGATGAAGTAGGATGAAGCTGTATGCTAATAGCTGTAGCATCTTTCCTGTCCCTGCATGGTATTGTCTCCTAGATGAGAACTTTGGAATAGGCATGCAGCTCAGAAAATATAAATGTACAATTAAATAATATCCCGTACATTCAGATTGTATTGCATTCAATCCAGGTGAGTCAAGAATTCTTTAGGAAATGATGTCAGACACTCTTACCAAAACTGGGGCAAAAGTCTGAAAGAATAAAAATTGCTCACACATTGTTTGATCATGAAGTTTCTTCCTATGAAACAATATATTACTTGGAAATATATTTAAAGTTAATTTAAAGGGTTTAAAATACAAATCATATATACTTACATAAAATGGGTGAAGTAAGACAACACTTTAAGTATTCTTCCTCACTCTCTCTCCGCCTTCTCCCTTATGTTGGTCAAGTACAGGAATGCTAAGCTGTATCTGAATAAATACTCTTATTTATTTGGAAATTGGAACAAAAGACTGACCATTTGCCAAAGACGTTCATGTTACTGCAAATACATTCATATCTAGTTAACAGTAAATGTATTGACTTTTAATCTGGAAAGGATATATACTCTTATGATTATACTGTTCCAATTTTTTCTTCTATTTCATTTTTTCTATCACTCATTTGTTATCGACTTGGCTCTTAGATTATTATACTCAATATAATCTTCACCTTTTTTGGTTCTGATGAGTAGTAGGCAGCACTTGCTGAGACAATCTAGGGCTTTCTTATAGCAGTAATTAAGGGTTAGAAACTTAATGAATATTAAATGAACCTACTATGGATATATGTTTAGACATAAAGAGTTTTCTTGTTAAAAAACTTGCCTTAAAAGAAAATTTGTATTTTCTTTACTGTTAATACAAAACTTCACTCTCTCTGTTTAGGCAGCAAGGTGAGGTTGAAAGGAAATTTGCAAACGGTATTGTAGCTCAACTTTGGGCAAGAGCTTACCTCTCCCGGCTTGTGGTTTTATTATTTATAAGAGTTAGGGCAGCCCTTGGTCATGGGGTCGTTGTTGGCACCAGGACCACTGAAATCATGGTGAATTTACTTCAGATCGTACAGGACCACTGGATTCATATACTTGTCCCTATGGGAATTGTCTTCCAATGCTATTTAGACAGAAAGAATGATGAAGCGTTAACTGCCTTCCAGGACAAGAGCATGTTATTTAAAAGGGAATTGAGATCCAATGAAGAAGTTACCTGGAAGCAGTCTGCAGCTTAGTTACAGAATGTTTATATTTTTAAAATTATGGGAGAAATAAAATACTTTCATTGTTTGAAAAAAAACAATTAGGGCATTGTATTAGTTGATCTCTAATGCCCCTTCTAGCTGAGAAACTCTATGAAACATTATTATGTAATATGAATTTTTCCCCAAGAGCTCATTTTTTATGCATTATGTTTTCTAACATATCTAAATATTGTGTTTTACTTTGCCATTTCTTTCAATAAACTTGTGGGTACTATTAACTTACTCAATGGAAGATTTTTCAGTTTGGCTGTTTGATTTCATAAAACCACATTCCATCAAAAATAATACTGTTTTGTTTGTTTATTAAACCCAACACTGTGATCAATATTTAAAAAAAAATCTTCCTGGTGAAATAAAAATTGTGGGGAATCTGCTTTCAAATGTCTGAGGACAAGAAAGTATCTGGTTAGAACATCATTTTCGATAACGTGGTTTTACTCTCTTCCCAAATATTGAGTTAGGACTCGGCTTCTGTGTATGCAGGCACTTGTGGAATTTGCATGATTTGTATGAGACCTTATATTTTTCTCTGCTGAAAAAAGCACGTTTATTTGAAAGCATACAGATTTTACTAGACTATGATAAACATTTAACTGCTTTTTTAATGTTTTGCAGGGAGACAAAGGAAATCAAGGTGAAAAAGGAATTCAGGTATGTTACTTATTTTTTGTTTGTTTGTTTTTGCTTAAGTCACAAATGACATTTCTACTGTCCAGACTGAACTTTAAAGATATTTTTGAAAATTACAAAGCTCTTTTATAGTTGCTGAGCTTTGATATAGAAAATAAACTTAAAAAGAAAAATACTTTGCAAAATTTCACAAAGGTAGAATTTTGAAAGCTCTAGGATTTGAGGCATAAGGGAAAATTACAAATTGAAGTAATACCCATCAGAATCTGCTAAGGTCACAGTTCCAACATCCCCTACTCATGAATTTATTCTTTGGAATATGTATGAAATCATTTACCATAGTGTGACAGAATGCCATTTTTTTCAGACAACTTTTCACTGAAGATCTTCAAGTATTTTTGTAATATGGTCCCTTTAAATTAATTTTGAGATTAGGAGTGAGGTAAATTTTAAGTACGTTCCATGAGCTCTAGACTCATATATTCCAATTTCCTTCTTGATATTGTATTTGGATGTCTCATGGGCACCTCAAATTAAACTAATTCCCCATAAACCATCTCCTCCTTGCGTATTCTTTGTCATGACGATTAATATACCACACGACCACCCAAGAAAAGAATATTGGCAATCATCTTAAAACCCTTTTTCATCCCTTTTCACATTCAGTTGTTCAATCAGTCCTAAATGTCTCTTAATTTGTCCCATCTTCCTCACTATCCTGATCATTCCTTGTCTGGGTTCCTGCATTACTGTAATATTCTCCTAAATGGTTGACTTGAATCCAGTCTACTATCTCTGTGAACATTTTTAGCAGCATGCAATGACTGAGCTACATATCTGCTTAGGAATCATTTAATGGTGCCTTGTGCTTTCAAAATAGTCTGTCTCATACAGTAGCTCCTTGTTTGAATGAATCTTTTCCTTTAGCATTATCTCTTGCCACTCTACCCTCTATTATTTATTCCTGTCCCACTGCTTTACCCAAAAGGAGCTACTTGCCCTTTGTCTCCTCTCTATCCATTTTCTGATTGGCTACCATTTATTCATGGCTCAAGGCTGTACTCAAGGCTCAGTCTTATTCCCTAACCCTCTCTGTCTGTTGCCCCTTCCTATGCACTCATAGTATCTAGCCCAGTTAGTTACTTATACATTATACAATTAGACAGGATTATCATCATTCTTGAGTTAATTGCTTATCTTCCCCATAAACACAGTATGCAACCTGTGTTTGCAGATATGCAATGATATCTTTGTTTGGTGTCCTAGTCCAGCAAAAAGATGCCACTCAATAAATAATGGAAATTCATTTATGTGAGTGAATGAATAAATAAATATGCAAAAATGGTTTAAAATTTTAATCACTAGAACTGTAATGGCTTATATTATTTAAGCATACATTTTCATAGAAACTACTTGTCCAGCATAGGAATGAAGTACTGTTTCAGGGTCTAGCTTAATGTCTTATACATGGTAGATGTCCAAAAATGTTTATTGAATGGTTACATGTGTTTACATCTTTAGTAATTTTTCTTACTTCTTATTTTTCCTGATTTAAAGATCTTCATTCAAATGCTCCTTACTAAAATATAACAGTATACTTTTATTTTTTAAAGAAATTTTTAAAGAAGCCACCTTTTCCTCACATGCTCATAGCTAATACTAAGCAGAAGTGTGTCACAGAAACTCATTAAATGTCCATATCTATTTGATTTTTAAGCTATTTTCATGGCATTAATGTGTAATAAGCAGAACATCCTCAACCTTCTAAACTAAACCCCAAAACTCTGCTTTTCTAGTTTGTTTCTTGTCTCTATCCATTTTAAAGGTAATATTCAAATTACATTTTTACTGTAACTCTATCCCTTTCAAGTCTTTTTTTTTTCCCTCTGAAATACTAACTTCCCCATCTCTCACATCATTTTACATATTTGAGTCACTTCTTTTGTGACATTTCTTTTAGACTTAAGATTATTACATAGTTTTTATTGTATATATGATTGAGTCATATGTGGTCACATAAATTAATCATGTCTATTAAATTTTGAAGGGTCTAAAGGGAGAAAATGGAAGACAAGGGATTCCAGGGCAACAGGTACTTTTCTCTTTGATGAAAAATAAAATAATGGAATTGTGTAATTGGAAAATGTCAAGAGCAAATTACTTGCAAATAAAAAGGTGTTATGGGAGAAGGGTAATTGTAACACATTCTAATTATACAAGCATGAAAATGTGGGGTGATGATGGTGGTTTTCTTTCTTTGTTTTATATCTTGAGTTTCTCATATTGGTAAAATTTATGGCTGTGGAATTATGCTTTTCAATGCTTTTTTCTGACCAAGCATGACTGAAGTTAGAAAATACCACTCATTTCTTAGAGAACTTCTCTGGCCAGAGGCAGCTGCACAATGGCTACGTCTCCATACCTGCTGTTTAGTCTTGACTTTCTTCTTGAAATGTGAATAGCTGGAGCCACATGTAGTGGAGAAATGTATTTTTTGCCCTCTAGTTTATCCAGAGATATAATTTACTGCTCTAGAGACTTATTAAAATGCTATTCTCAGGGGGACTGTGTTATGGACAAGACCTATAGTAAGATTATTTTGCTTCTTCAGACTAACCTCCCCTAATTAAGTATATGTGTTATGGACACTGCTGTGTGGTATATAGGTCTGATCAGAGCCAAATTGGGGTGGGGTGGGTAGGGGAGAGTAAAGTGGTTAGTACTTATGAAGCATGCCTATAGCTTTAGCATGCTGAGCCCAGTTCCAACTTGGCCCTGAATGAAGGGGCAAGCTGTACATAACAGTCCTCCCATACAGTGGACGTCTTTCTCTAAGTGTAGGCAGGGGAAAAATGCAGTAATGAGACCAAATATGGGGGTAGAGGGATAAAATTGTGTAACAGAGTCCCCAAGGAAAGGGGTCTCTGTGTCCCTCACTGTAAGAATCTGAGCGACCATGGGGGCAAGAATATTTGAGGGCATATAACTGCAATGTTGTCTGTGTACAGATGGAAGGTGAGTGCTAGATATTAAGAAGGATTGAGAATTTAGAAGCTAACAATAAAAGCAGAAGTGAAAATGAGCTGGCCTGCATACAATTATGTTCCAGTACACTAAACTCTTTTAATTTTGTGCTCCTCTGCTTAAATGTATTCAGTGACACAGTTGGCTCTGTCCCTATTCCCCTTCCTGGCAAAACAGACACCTTTTCCTGTGATATCTGTAAACAGCTGTTCTTATGGGAGCACCTTCTCCCCTTCATCCGCTCAACCTCCACACCCAGGCCTTTCACCACAAACTGGACCAACAATAACTCTGAAAAGAGGGAGGTGTCTTTGGAATTTGAGCTCAAAATTTAGCTAGCTCACTGCTTTAGGGATGCCACCTCCTCCAAGGTCCCATTAACTTGTTTTCCTCCCTTCAAGGAAAATAGAGTGTCTTCTCTCCTAAGGCTGGATTTCAGTTCCCTAGAAAGCCCTTGCCCTAGATTTATTGGATGCTGCATTTCCCACAGCCAGAAACTGAGCCTGTATAGTGTGCTCAGGGGCCAGAGCAGCTGTTGCTTTTCAGCAACTGAGTAGTCATTCCAAACTTTTTATGTAAACAAAGTCTTATGTAAAACTGTCATCCTACCAAGGGCTGCACGTGTGGAATTTTTTGGCCCTTGTTTTGTAAATGGAGTCCAAGTGAGCGTTTCTCTCATGAAATCATCTTAATGGATTTTCAGATGGCAGCTGTTTTCAGTTTCAGCTCTAATTCAGTTCTAGTCCGAAGCTCTTACTATTCGATCTTCTTTGTCTTACATTGACTCTAGTTGTTGGGTTACGT
>JAQZBX010067626.1:0-15899 GCA_029593785.1 Cabassous unicinctus
AGAAAAATAGGAAATAGAATCATTAAGTAATTGCTATAAAATTTCTAATTTCCATCTTAAATATTCTTGTAACATGAAATCTTTTCAAAATATTAGAATCTAGACTAGTCTATTATTTTGAAAATTATTCTGGTTCTTCCAATTATGCTATTAATGAGCAAGTGTATTATAATATATTAACGTATATTAATTATTGATCAGATATTATGATGGATTCACAATATTCCTGAACTTTCAGTTACTCAGAAAATTTTAAAAAAACTGTGATAAAGAGAGCCAGTATTGAATCTATATTCAACAGTCTTGGATTACAAATTTTATTCTAATTATGCTATATATTCCAGACTGATTAACAGTTTATATTGAATCATTTCATATTTAATTTCTAAGGAGTCTCCAAGGAAATCACAATGCTTTCCTGAAGGTATCACACAGTGTATCTGCTATAAACTTCATCCTATTATTTAAACTCAAAAAACAATTAGGCAATTAAACTTAAAGCTAAGAGAAAAGTCCCTGGAATGAAAACCAAAGAACAAGGAAGGAATGAAGGCAGGAAGGCAGGAAAGCAGTAAGGCAGGAAGGAAGGAAAGGAGGGAGGGAGGGAGGAAAGGAAGAAAAAAAGAAGGAAGGAGAGAGGGAGGAAGGAAAGAGCCACAACCCAAAATTCTTCTCCATATTTTCATAAAACCAAATACTCATCACAATATTTAGTAAAGGATAATGTTTTCCAATGCTTTAAATCCACTAAATCTGTACCTAACATTGGAATGAGATGTTTACCATGGGTATAATTTGATTGCATGCATTTGCCCCTTCTTAATTCATAGAGGAGAGTGAAAATTTGTAGCTTCATTATTCTAAAACAAATACTGTTCACAGAACTCTTCTCAGAAGTCCTTCAAGAGAACGGTAAATGGAGTCCTGATGCTTTTGTTCCTTTAATTGAAGGTCTTTTATTATCCTTTATTTTCTTCAGGAGCAAGATAAAATTATTCTATTTTATTTAGCTAATGAACTTGTAGCTATAAATCCACTTGGCAGAGGACATTGCTAGTCAGTTTAGTAAATTTGCAGTAACTTTTAATCAACAAAATACAATGTGAAAGAATGAAAGAATATATATTTTTAATACATTTCCCATAAGTTTCAGATTACTTTTCAAAAAGCATTCCTTTAAAAATGGTGATTTCCATCATTGTTGGTAGTGTGCAAAGAAAAACATCCATAAACCTTTTATCTTAGAAAAAAATTAAAAAACTTATTATAACTATTAATACATTTCAAAATGTTTTTAAGCAATTTGTCTCACTAAATTTCTAACAGGAAAACAGGAAGGTATAATGGCTGCCTTAAATATAGTTTAAACTTATCAATTAATTAGTGTCCTTTCATAATATTCTTTAAATATTTGGGCTTTTTGACTTTTGATACTTAAGATATAATAAACTCAGAAGACCCACTTAAAATGTAATTGAGATCTTAGTTGAAAAATTATAGTGCTCACCTTTAGGAATATGGATACAATTTTATCTTTCTGTGATATAGAGAGTTTTAAGTGATGTTCTAATGAAATTAAGTGTTAAACCACTTGAAATTCAGGAGGTGCAAAATGAGCAATCCCCTTCAAAAATATATTTTCTTTCAAAGCATACAGTGATCTTTAAGTAGAAAAATATTTATTTCTTTCCAGTAGGAATTTATCATCTCCCATGACACTTTTTAATTCATCAAATCCATTACACTTGTCTTTGAAAGTTTTGGAAAGCAACCAAAAATATCATGGGCCATAACTTTCCATTTCAATGGTATCTTACTTTACCATTCTTTTCAGGTGCTTAGTATCGTTTGTTTTTTTGTTCTCTTCTTTTTAGCTGTCTGCAATAATTAAGTGTGTCTTACTACTTATTCTCTAGTGTCTTTATTAGACTATGAATTTTCAGAGTAAGTTCAAGATAGATGACAAAGTTAGTAGAGACTCAAAAGAGTTACAGGCAATCTCTTGACCTTTATAAAGCTGCCTAAATTGTTACTTATTTTTAAGTAACATATAGAGACAATAAAGATGGTGCAAAACTGGTAGGATTTATACAATTTAAAAAGTGTGTGAAAGGAATTATCAGTGCAAGTACATCAAAGAATTGTGTACTAAAACTGAAGAATCATAAATTTGGCTAATCAGAGAATTAAAGAATTGATTTGTAAGGTCAATGGAAGTGTGGCTTTTTCCTTTTAAATCACGTAAAAATTTCAAATATATACAAAATAGAGAGAATAATATAAGCAATCCCCTTGTGTCGATCAAAATATAATCATGTTACATTCATTTCACATGTTAAATGAAATTATATAACTGGGATAAATTACAATAGGTCATTATGTATAAAACCTTTTCATATTTGTTGGGTTTAATCATAATATTTTCACTGAGTTTTTGTTTATATTCATCAGGGATATTGATCTGTAGTTTTCTATTCTTGTCATGTCTTGTCTCTATTCAGAATAACATTGATCTCATAGATTAACTTGTGTTGTTTTTACCATTTCTCAATTTTTGGGGAAAGAGCTTATAAGGATTGTTGGTATTTCTTTTTAAATATTTGGTAGAATTTCACCATTGAAACCATTAGACTTTGGAAACTTTTTTGTGTTGGGATATTTTAAATTACAAAGTCAATTACCTTACTTGTGATAGGTCTATAAAGGTATTCATTTTCTGCATCTCTTTGAGTTATTTTGGCATATACAGCAAGTTGTTTATTTTTCTAAGATTTCTAATCAGTTGTGTATATATATCCTTGAACATGGGAAGCAGGTCCTCAACCACTGAGTGACACTCAATCCCCAATCAGTTGTTTTAAAGATGTTCGTGCCATTCCTTTATAGTAATTTTTATTTCTGTAAGGTTGTTCATGATGTACACGAAGATAGAGGTTTCAATTACTTTTTAAAAATTACTGTTTTTCACATTTGCCTTTAAGTCATTTAACAATGGAAAAAATACATATTGTAACTATTTTATGATTGCCTATGTAATTACATTTATCAGGTTCTATTTCTTTCTTTTTAATTTGAGTTATTTTCTGATATCACCCCCTTTCAACATAAAGGATTTTGTCTCATGTTTCTCCTGAGGTAGGGTTTCTAGCAACAAAGAGTCTCAAAAATTGTTGAACTAAGAATGTCATTATTTAGCATTTATTTTTGAGTGATAGTTTATTGGATATATAACTATTGTTTGACAGACTTTTATTTCTTTTTCAGTAATTTGAATATGTTGTCCTATACCTTTCCGCCCTCCATTGTTTCTGATGAGAATTCAGTCATATTTTTCTTGTTGTTTTGAATTTTTCTGTATTTGCCTTTGGCATCTAAGAGCAAAAAATGAGGGGTCAATGTGTAATCCCTTGTTATGTGTAGCTTCAATTTTTTAAAACTGTTAAATTTTGGTGATTTTTTTCTTCAAATATATTTTCTGTCCCTTTCTCTATCTTCATTATTCTGGGACTCTCAAAACTTATATTTAAATGAGCTTTATAGTATTCCACTGGTATTTGAGACTTTTTAATTTTATTTTTAATTCTTGTTTCTTTGTAGTCTTAAGATCATATTATCTTTTTTTTTAATCTTTTTTTTTCTTTTCTTTTTTTTATTTTTTATTTTTATTTTTTTTATTGTGGGCTAACAAGGGAGAGAGAGAGAAGGGTAGGTTGTGAGCCATCACCCATATGGACATAATCTATGGTAAGTTGAAAGAGTATAGCTACATATTGAAGGGTAGGACAGGTGGGGAGAGATTTTACTGGATTTGGTGGTGCAGGATTAACAGGTGGGTAGATTAGGAAGGGCAGGTTAGAATACCCAGGGCATGTAACTATGAATCTTGTCATTCCATGAGCCAAGACAGGGAAGAGTCATATGCCCCAGGGGGTGGGGAGGAAGAAACAGAAAAGATCAAATGGGGTATTTAGTGGTCATGGGAAATATTCTTCATTACGTTACAGTAATGGACACAGGACATGGTAAATATCATCAAAAGTTGTTAAACTGTACAGTCTAAATTGTAAACCATACTGTAAACCATTGACAATTTTTAGTTGTTATATCTTACTATCAGTATAACAGTTATAATAATGCTAACATCCATACAAAAAAAAAGGGTTTTAATATGGGGTGGGGAAGGGGGAGGTAGTTTGGGTAGGTGGGAGTCTCTAGTATTCCATGTGTGACTTTGCTGTGACCTAAAACTTCTTTGAAGAGATCATATTATCTTGACAGATCTGTCTCCAAGTTTGCTAGTTCTTCTTCTGCCAGCTCTAATCTGCTATTGAGCACATATAGTGAAATTTTCAATTCTTTTTGTATTTGTTATATCTGGGATTTCCATTTGCCTCTTTTAAAATAATTTCTATATATTTATTGCTTTTCTCTGTTTAATGAGTCATTTTAATCATTTCTTTTTAAAAATTTTTAAACAGGATTCCCTTTATTTCTTTGGGAGTATTTGAAATAGTGGCTTTTAAAAAGACTTTATCTTCCAAGTCCAACAATAGTTTCCCTCAATCATAGGTCCTATGGGCTTTGCCTTGTTTTGCTATTGGTGTGTATCTATATATGTGTCACAGTTTCCTGGTTAGTTGCATGCCTCAACATTTTTTGTTGAAATGAGTATTTTAGAAAATATATTGTGGATACTCTTGGTTTTAATTACCTCTATGTTTGGTTGTTGTTGCCATTTCTATGCATACTGACAGACAGAAATTTGCCAGATGTGCTTAAATACCTTGAAGCTAGTAAGACTTCTATTCTTTGTGATAAATTTATACATGACTTAGGGAAGGTATTCAATATACACTTTCCACAATTTTATTTTCTGCATTCAAATTTACATTCAACCAAGGATAAATGACTTGCTTGCATGCTTCTTAGTATCTCCTGAATGTATACATAGCCTTGTGAAAATGAAGAATGTCCCGGACACTAAGTGTGAGAAGGAACTTATCAATGAATTGTTTAACTTTCTTATTTCCCAGAACAGAACTTCCCATTAAATTACACTCTGATAACTTCTAAACCTCACAGAGTCTTTAGACTAGCGGTAATATGGGTCTTTCCTGATTATTTACTACTGAGTCTCCTAATATTTTCCACATTGTTCTTAGCCTTGGAATTCCCTATAGTCTGCTAAATCATAAAGTGTGCCTCCTTCAACATTGATAAGAGAAATGCCAATCCTCATGGACGGTACTAAGATAGGTCTTCTCCATGGAATTGAGTAGGGTATGGGAGTACACTGAGGCTAAAACGCAACTGATCCCTGCTGTTCTTATTAATAGACTTTATTTTCATAAGTAAACATTTTGCAATATTTTCGTCAATTCCCAGACTTTTTGTCATTGTAGTTGACAATTTTGTCCAGTCTTATAATTTCTGAACTGCTCATCCAGCCATTCCAGTAGTTTTTGCAATTGATTTTTGACAAATGTGCAAAAGTTTTTCAGTGTCAAAATTGTGGTACATTGAATTCTGTACCCCAGAAAAAAGACATGTTCTTAATTTTAGACATGTTCCCAAGATGTGAACTCATTTGTAATTAGTACATTTTGAAGGTATTATTTTTAGTTAATGTGTGGCCAGCTGAACCAGGATGGGTTTTTCCTACTACTGTAGGCCTTATAAGGCAAAGCCTTGCAATAATCCAGAGGCCAGAAGGCAATGAAACCCAGAAGACTAAAGAGAAAGCAACACTACATAATACAAGACAGAGACACAAACCAAGGAACTCAAGGATTGCCAGCATCCAGAGCCAGAATGCTATAAATTTGGGGAGAAAACATTTCCTGATGCCTTGATTTTGAACTTCTCCAGGCCTCAAAACCATGAGCCAATTCCCATTTTTAAGCCAATCCTTTGCATGTCATAGCAGCCAGGAAACTAAGACTAAAAGTATTGTATCATTAACATATAGTGCTGAACAATTGAATATCCATTTGGAAAAATTTAACCTAAACCTGAAATTTATGCTTTATAAAAAATTAGCTCAAAATGGATCATAGATCTAAATTTATAATGTGAAACGATAAACATTTAGAAAAAAGGAGAAATCTTCATAAACTGGGGTTAAGCAATGAGTTATCAGATAAACTATTAAAGGACAAACCACAAAGAAGATATCAATGAGCTAGATTTATCAAAATGAAAATATTTTGCTCTGAAAAAGACATTGTTAAGAGACAAGATACAAACTAGCTAAATATTTTTACATCACATCCAACAGAGCAAAATGTATATAAAAAATATTTTAAAATCTTCCAAAACTCAGCAAGATGACAAGAAACAAATTAATTAACAAATAGAAAAAACTTGAAGGAATACTTCACTAAACATGCTGTACAAAAGGCAAATAATCATATGATAAATTGCTCACCACCAGTAGCTATTATTTTTTTTTTGGCTTTGATAATGGAGATTTATTAAGGTAAAATCTTATAGTTCTGTGGCTTTGAAAATGTTCAAATCAAGGCAGATCCTGATAGCATGCCATGTGGCAAGGCAAAATGGCAGGTCTGCCAGTCTCTCTCTGTCTTCTCCTCCAAGCTCAACTCATCTTTTAGCTTTTTTTTTTTCATATATATTTTAAAAGATACTTGGATTACATAGATGTTACACAAAAATTACAGGGATTCCCGTGATCTCCACCTCCCATACCTCCCATAATATTTCACATAAACCTCTTTCATTAGTGTGGCACATCACCTGCAATGGATATACACATCCTGGGGATTTTCCACTAAGCATAGACCACAGTTCACATCACAGGCCACACTCTCTCCCACACAGTTCTGCATGGTATATGCTTCTCTAAAATGGCCTATATCTGTCACCGCAACATCATTCAGGACAACCCCCAAGTCTTGAAAAAGCCCCTGTATTACAACTGCCATTCCCTTCCCCACCCTGAAAGTGTCTAGTGGCCACTGGCTTAACTTCACTGTTAAAATTCTTCCATTGCTTGAATCCCAATATGTCTACAACAGAATACCATTAAGCCCACTCTAGTCCATAGCTCTTCCCCCAATCCTGAGGGGACTGGAATGGTGATGTCCACTCCATCTCCAAGTGAGAGTGGGCTTATATCCCATTGATACGGTGGATGGGATTATCTTGCCTGCAGCTGCAGGCTCTCTCCATTCCCTGGGATGGCCGTTGTCCATCATCATCGTCTCCTCACCAAGTGATTTGGATGAGTCCATTGAGCTGTAGAGTAGGAGCTGCAGCTCCACTGAGATTCCAGGCACAGCTGGCACATAGACAGGCCAGAAGCTCCAGTATCTGGAAGTACACCTACAAACTCCAGCTTCACATATAGGTTTGAATAGAAGGGACTGATGAACCATAAGCAGGGAGGACTTATTTGACTCCAACTCTGTCACGCTCAGGAGCACAGATTCCAATGTAGTGCCGACTGATAAGACGTCAATATCTGGGGCTATCCTCCCTTATATAGGACCTGGGGTCTCCAGAGCCCTCAGGAGTCCCTCTGTGTGGGGTGATATCCACTTTCGTGTTCTATGAGATCCTACTGAGGTGTGCGTAAACGTTACCTCTGGGATGACCTCCCAACTCTCTTTGAAGTCTCTTAGTAACATGTACTCATTTGTCTTTATGTTTTCCCCTTTTATTCAAGGTTATTTTTTTTTTCAAGTCGTGTTTCCAGTTGGCACTTGGTATTAGTTCCTCGTTGCCATAGAGGCACAACCCCGGGAGTCATGTCCCACGTTGGGGGGAAGGGAATGCATTCATATGCTGAGTTTGGCTTAGAGAGAGGCCACATTTGAGCAACAAGGAGGCTCTCAGGTGGCAAACTTTAGGCACCCCATAACAATAGACCAAGTTTCAATTACAAGAGCACAGACTCATAAGACTAGTCATCAATAACAAGAACCCAACAGTGGGCCATCCTCTTTTGCCAGACACTGCCCCTGCATTTGGGGGACTTTTGCTGCTCCCTTGAAGAATGTGGCAGAGCTCTCCAGGCTGGGAACTCAGTATTCCCTCATTTATTGAGTGACTGTCTATCCACCGTGACCATGCCCCATCCCTTGATCATTTGAACAATTTTATATAATTTTCATGTATATTCAGATGAACTCACTCCCATGAATCCCCCATCTCAGACAGCCCCCACCAATGATCCTCTGCAGCCATCATTGTAACCCTTCTGTGACCAAAACCTTCCCTGAAGATGAAGCCCATATAATAATCAAATACAATTAATAGGAAAATGAAATAATAGTGATAAGCTTAAATGCAAGAGATAAAATACAAGGAAATTCAGAAAAAAAGAACTAAAAATAGAATACAATTAATGGATTGGGACATTCAATAAAAGAAAATGGGAAAAAACAAAAGAAAAAAATTATTAAAAAAAATTTTTTTTTTTCTCCTTTCATTACTGCATTATCGGATGTCCAGTGTGTACCGTGACAACTTCCCGCTCTTATTCCCAGTGTCTCTTAAATTTTCATTTAGTTTTCAAAGAAGATTTAGGTCACAGCAAAGTCACACACGGATTACTAGAGATTCCCACATACCCAAACTCCCTTCCCCTTCCCTGCCCCATATTAAAACTTTTTTTGTGTGTGTGGATGGTAGCATTGTTATAACTGTTATACAGATAGTGAAACATAGCTACTAAACATTGTCAATAGTTTACAGTATAGTTTACATTTTAGACAGTACAGTTTAATATGTTTTGATGATATTTACAATGTCCTGTGCCATTACTGTAAATTAATGAAGAACATTTCCCAAGACCATTAAATATCCCATTTGATCTTTTCTGTTCCTCCTCCCCACCCCTTGGGGCATATGAGACTACCCTGTCTTGGCTCATGGGATGACAAGATTCATAGTTACATGCCCTGGGTATTCCAACCTGCCCTTCCTAATCTACCCACCTGTTAATCCTGCACCACCAAACCCAGTAATATCACTACGCACCTGTCCTATCCTTCAATATGTAACTATACTCTATCACTTTTCCATAGATTATGTCCATATGGGTCATGGCTCATAACCTACATTTCTCTCTCTCTCCCTTGTTAACCTCTCTTTCAGACAGTGGTTCTCAGAGACTAACTTTCCTCAATTCAAATCAATGAGTTCATAAACTGTTCATCCTTCAATGCCTGGATTGCTTCACTTAAATTAAGGTCTTCAAGATTCACCCATTTTATTCCACGTGTTAGCACTTTATTCCTTCTAACAGCTGAGTAATATTCCATTGTATGTATGTACCACATTTTGCTTATCCATTCGTCTGTTGATGGGCACCAGGGCTGATTCCAACTTTTAGGAATTGTGAAAAATGCCGCGATGAACATTGGTGTGCACATATCTGCTCGTGACTTTCCTTTCAATTCTTCTGGGTATATACCCAGTAGTGGAAGTGACGGATCATATGGAAGATCTATTGTTAGTTTTCTAAGGAATCGCCAAACTGTCCTCCACAGTGGCTGGACCATTCCACAACCCACCAGCAGTGGATGAGGGTTCCTATTCCTCCACATCCTCTCCAACACTTTTGTTCTGCTGTTTTTTTAATAGCTGCCATTCTGATGGGTGTACGATGGTATCTCATTGTGGTTTTGATTTGCATTTCCCTAATAGCTAACGATGTCTAGCAGTTTTCCATGTGCTTTTTAGCCATTTGTATTTCTTCCTTGGAGCAGTGTCTTTTCAGGTCACTTGCCCATTTTTAAAATGGGTTGTCTTTTTATTTTCAAGGTGTAGGATTTCTTTATATATGCAGAATATTAAGCTTCTATCAGATATATGGTTGCCAAATATTTTCTCCCTTTGGGTAGGCTGCCTTTTTATTTTCTTAATAACATCCTTTGAGGTGCAGAAGTTTTTTATTTTGTTGAGATCCCATTTATCTATTTTTTCTCTTGCAGCTTGTGCTTGGCTGTGAAGTTCAGGAAACCATTTCCTATTACAAGGTCCTGTAGATGCTTCCCTACATTATCTTCCAAGGTCTTTATGGTTTTGGCTCTTATATTTAGATCTTTGATCCATCTGGAGTTGCTTTTTCTATAAGGTGTGAGATGGTATTCTTTTCTCATTCTTTTGGATTTTGATATCCAGTTCTCCAGGCACCACTTTTTAAAGAGGCCATTCTCTCCCACATGAGTGGGCTTCGTGTATTTTTTCAAATGATTTTTCTGCATCTATAGAGATGACCATGTGATTTTTTTCTTTCAATCTGTTTATGTGGTGTATTACATTGATTGATTTTCTTATATTGAAAACATCCTTGCATACCTGGGATGAAACCCACTTGGTCATGGTGTATAATCCTTTTGATATGTTGTTGAATGTGATTAGCAAGTATTTAGTTGAGAATTTTAGCATCTAGGTTCATTAGAGAAATTGGTTTGTAATTTTCCTTTCTTGTGGTTTCTTGGTTTGGTTTTGGTATTAGGGTAATGTTAGCATCATAGAATTAGTTAGGCTATATTCCTTCTACTTCTATTTTTGGAAGAGCTTAAGCAGAATTGGTGTTAGCTCTTCCTGGAATATTTGGTATAATTCAGCTGTGACGCCATCTGGTCCTGGGCTCTTCTTAGCTGGGAGGTTTTTGATGAAAGAGTCTATCTCTTTACTTGTAATTGGACTGTTGAGTTCATCACTTTCTTCTTTCATCAATGTAGGCTGTTTGTGAGTTTCTAGAAACTTGTTCATTTCCTCTGAATCATCATTCTTGTTGGCATATAATTTTTCAAAGTATCCTTTTATGTTACTCTTTATTTCTGTGGTTTCAGTAGTGATATCCCCTTGCTCATTCCTTATTTTGTGTATTTGCATCTGTTCTCTCTTTTTCTTTGTTATTCTGGCTAAGGGTTTGTCAATTTTATTGATCTTCTCAAAGAACCAGCTTTTGGTTTTATTTTTTCTTGTGCTTTCTTATTCTCTATTTCATTTAGTTCTGCCCTAATCTTTGTTATTTCCTTCTTTCTACTTCTTTTAGCTTTAGTTTTTTGTTGTTTTTCCAGTTCTTCCAAGTGTGCAGTTAGGTCTTCAATTTTAGCTCTTTTTTTCATTTTTAGTATATGTATTTATGGCTATGAACTTCCCTTTCAGGACAGTTTTCACTGCATCCCATAGGTTTTGATATGTTGTGTTGTTGTTTTCATTAGTTTCAAGGTAGTTCTGATTTCTTTTGAGATTTCCTCCTTGACCCACTGTTTGTCTAAGAGTGTGTTGTTCAACTTTCATATCTTTGTGCCTAACCTGTTTCTCTGGCTCTTAGTGATTTCCAATTTCATTCCATTGTGGTCAGAGAAATTACTTTGTATAATCTCAATCTTTCTGAATTCGTTGAGAGTTATTCTGTGGCCTAGCAATTCATCTGTCTTGGAGTATGATCCATGTGCACTCGAGAAGAATGTAAACCCTGCTGTATTTGGGTGTAGTGTTCTGTATATGTCTATTAAGTCCGGGTCCTCTAATGTATTGTTGAGAACCTTTGTTTCTTTACTGATTCTCTGTCTTGATGTTCTGTCTAACAATGATAATGGTGTTTTAAAGTCCGCCGCTATAATTATAGAGGCATTTATTTCTCCAATTAGTTTTCCCAGAGTTTGCCTCATGTATTTTGAGGCACCCCAATAGGTGTATAAATGTTTATGATTGTTCCATCTTCTTGAAAGATTACACCTTTTATTAAAATATAGTGTCCTTCTTTGTCTCTTACAATAGTTTTGCATTTAAAATCTATTTTTTCTGATATTAGAATTGCTGCTCCTGCCCTTTTTTGCCTATTGGTAGCTTGTAAAATTGTTTTCCAGCCATTCACTTTCAGCCTCCTTGAATCCCTGGGTCGAAGGTGGGTTTCCTGTAGACAGCATATAGATGGATCATGTTTCTTTATCCATTCTGCCAATCTGTGTCTCTTGAGTGATGAATTTAATTGATTAATATTCAGTGTTATTACTCACAATGAATTTCTTACTTCAGCCATATTTTCTTTGGGTTAATATATGTCATAGTTGTTTTGTTTCTGATTTTGTCTTTTTAGTAATTTTTAAACTCTCCTCCAACTCTCTCTCCCTTGTTTTTTCCTTTCAACTTGTAGAACTTCCTTTAGTATTTCTTGAAATGCAGGCTTCTTATTGACATATTCTCTTAATTTCTGTTTATCTGTGAATATTTTGAACTCTCCATCATTTTTGAATGCCACTTTTGCTGTATAGAGAATTTGTGGCTGGAAGTTTTTTTCTTTTGTACTTCAATATGTCATACCACTGTCTTCTTCCATCCATGGTTTCAGATGAGAAATCATCACTTAATCTTATTGTGCTTCCCTTGTATGTGATGGTTCTCTTTTCTCTTGCTGCCTTGAGTATTTTCTTTTTGTCTTGAGCATTGGACTGGTTGACAAGAATATGTATTGGAATAGGCCTGTTGGGATTTATACTGTTTTGGGTGTGTTGTGCTTCCTGGATCTGCACATCCATCTCTCTCAATAGGGTTGGGAAGTTTCCAACCATTATTTCCTTCAACACTCCTTTTGTTCCCTTTCCCTTCTCTTCTCCTTCTGGGAGGCCCATAATGTGTGTTTCTGTGTTTTATGTTTTCGGTTAAATCCGAGTCCCTGCTGACTTTTTTCTATCTTTTTGTCTATCTGTTCTATTATCTGTTTGATTTCAGATGTATTGTCTTCCACATCACTAATTATTTCTTCTGCTTGCTCAAATCTGCTGTTATGTGAATCCAGCAACTTTTTGATGTCTTGCATTGTGCCATTGACCACCATCATATCCCTTATCTTTTTTGGGTATGTTTACAATTTCTTTACTATGTTCTCCCAGTGTCTTCAATATAGACAGACTGGCAAATCACTAAAAAAGAAGCACAGCAAAGAAGAGACAAGCTAGCATCACTGGGTTGCCAGGCAGGAGTCACGGCTCAAACCAGCCTTTTTCTCTGAGGGTTTGGCTCAGCTGTTTGTGTTAACCACCACAGGCAGGCTTAAATCTCACGAATTTCTACCGAACAGTCCATGCCGTCGATCTGCCTGCAGATAGATATCCCAAGCTTCTCGCTCCGTGCGCCCACAGCACAGACCCCCGGGCCAGACCTTGTCCAGAATCCGCCGTCCTCAGTGAGCTAGTCAGTGAGTGCCCTCCTACACTGATGCCATCTTACATGCACTTTTGATTAAGCAATTCTTCGTCTACATGTACACACAAAGAAATGAGTGCTTATGTCTTCCAAAACATGTACAGCAAACTTAGAAAAAATTTATTTTCCCTAACAATCAAAATGTGGTAATAATCAAAATAGTCATGAAAACAGAATGTATTCCTTCAGCCTGAAAACTTAACATTTTGCTAAACATCGGACTGAAGGCAGTGAATTTTCCCTCCTTCTCTTTGTCTAAATATATATTCAGGTTTTCCCTTGTTTTGGTATTTTCAAAAGTATCCTTAATTTTTACCTCTGACATTTAATAGTGTGACTACTCAAACTTCATAAGAATAGAATTTTACAATATGTTTTATTTTGTAGGTGAGTGTATTTGCTCATCATAAATTCTATGAAGTTGTTCAATGTACTATATCAGTAATATTTATTTTCATTTTAGGGAATATTCCGTCATATGAATACCCAGCATTTTATTTAATCATTCATCTTTTCATGGATCCCAAATCAATCTACCAGAAATGGGTTGGCTTTTACAGTGGGAATCTATTTGTTTAAAAGCTTACAGTTTTGAGAGAGAGTAAAGTTTCCAAGTCAATGATGCATCAGGAGATGCTTTCTCCCCGAGCTACAGCTTTTGGTTATCTGACACATGGCAGGGCACAGTGACAGCATCTGCCAGGCTTGCCTTCTCCTCCATGCTCTGTTGCTTTCTGCTTCTGGCTGCTACATCTGTGGATTTCTCTCTCAGATTCTAAGAGTTTTTCTGTGTCCGTGACTTCACCCATTCCAGTTTATAAAGGATTCCAGTAAGACTGGACCACATAGTCTAAGCAAAGGTAATTAACTGAAGTAATTTAGTGAAATGCTCCCCCTTATAATAGGTTCACATACACAGGAATAGATTAGCTATAAGGACATGATCTACTGGGGTCCACCCAGCTTCAAACTGTCACAACATCTCATATGGACACACTAGATGCAAGAAGGAATGCAGATTCTTGAGTAGGTAAATATGTGGGTTCAGGAAGTTGTAAAAGTCTGTATAATAATTCCAAACTTGTATACAACTACTATCATAGCATCAAAACTTATAATGTATAAAATAACATTAATATAAGGGAAAGTTTTAAACCACCCAAAATTCTTAATTGTTAATTTAAATATAATTTAGTCTATATATAAACATGAGATAAATAACAGTAAATGTATTAAACAATTGAGCAGCATAATTGTCTAAATTTGTCTAACTAGCACATATATAGATGAATGGTCTCATGGTATAGATTACACATTCTTTTCAAGTGCGTTTTGACCATGTGTCAAAGTAGACAATATAGTGAGCTAAAAATCAACATATTTCAGTTATTTAATATCATAATGAGTGTGTTGTCTGAGCACAGTTGATACAAACTGGAAATCAAGAACAGAATTCCAAGTAATACTTTTAAAAACTGTGGAGAGGTTTCTGCTTTTCTGACAAGATCTGACTGATTCACTCAAATTAGTATTATGAAAACAGGAGAACTGATACCATAACACTTCCTTATACTTACCATGTGCCAGGTACTAATCAAAATGTTTTAGTTCCTCCCATTAGCCTCTCTCTCAAAGGGGTCCCAAAGGAGGGCTCTGATGCCAACTGGCTAAAAATGAACAACTGAGGCACAAGTGATGAAGTAGGATGAACACAGAGTTCACAGACCACTGTGTTGGGCTTTGGCCCCAGTCTGGAAAATGACATTCAATTCCTTGATACCAATATTTGGATATTTTCACAAGAGCTGTATGCTGGTTTGGTGCTAAATGTACCCCAGAAAAACTTGTAGTAACACTTACTCGAACCCTTTTAAGTAGGACCTTGATGAGGTTATTTCAGTTAAACAGTGGTTCACCTTTATCAGGATGGGTCTAATCATATTACTGAAATCCTTTATTAGTGGATGGAAATTCATGTAGAGAGAACCACAGGATGCCAGATGTTGAAATTCAATGGAACCCTATAGAACAGAGAGCCAAGTGAGGCCACCACAGGCATTGCCAGGTGACTGAGGAGCCAAGGGCCAAGGATGCCAGGCAGCCATCCCCAGACGCCAGGAAGAAAGCATCTCCTTAATGATGCCTTGATTTGTTCTTTCTTTTAGCCTTATAACCAAGAGCTAATAAATTCTCGTTGTTTAAGCTGACCCACGGTATTAAGCATGTTATTTGCTTGAGCAGCCAAGGAAACTAAAATAGATTGTTTTGTACATTAATCGAATCCTGTGTTTTGCCCTCACTAGTGAGAGTGAAAATCATTCAATTCTTTAGAGGAAAACCAGGAGGACAAGTTAAAAATCCACTTTCTAGGCATCTGACAGAGTCTAGGATTAGAGTCTCTTCTTTACTCATTGTTCTCTAGGATACACAGGAAATTCACATTCAGATATATTAATATTTCTTGATAAACCAAAATTGTTTTTTGCAAAATTTCTATTTCAGAACTCTTCCCTCACAAAATGGAGCCAATTATCCCATGAAATTTTCCCTGGGCAATGGCTATTAGAGATACTGAGGGCTATGTTCCCAGGGGTTTTCTCTAGTGTCATTATTTTCAGGTTTAGTTGAAAAAGTGTAGACACAGAATCCATTCTTATAAAACAGGATATTTCTGGCCATGTTCTCAATCATGTCAATAATATGTGCCCCCT
>JAQZBX010067627.1:0-15897 GCA_029593785.1 Cabassous unicinctus
AAAAAAAAAAAACCTTATCTAGGGAAGCAGGTGTTGGCTCAACGCCGGCCTGAGCGGTGCGGTGGGCTGATGCAGCAACCTCACGGCAGGAAGCGGGTGTGGCGCAATGGATAGAGCACCCGTTTACCATATGAGAGGCCCTGGGTTCACTTCCTGAGGCCTCCTTGTGAGGGCAGGCCGGCTCGCGCGGCGCCGTGGGCTGATGTGGCAAGACCTCACAGCAAGGGGGAGATAAGCAGACACAGAGAAGGCACGCAGCGAATGGACACAGCAGCACAAGCGGCAAGGGGGGGATAAATAAATAAATAATAATTAAAAAAATAAATAATTTAAAACCTTATCTAGGGAATGGATGTGGCTCAAGCAGTTGAGCGCCCGCCTCCCCCATGGGAGGTCCTGGGTTCAGTTTCCGGTGCCTCCTGAAAAAACAAAAACAAACAAGCAAAACAAAAAAAACAACTCAGGGGAGTCAGTGTGGCTCAGTGGTTAAGCACTGGCTTCCCACATATGAGGTTCCGAGTTCAATCCCCAGCCCCAGGTACCTCCAAAAAAAAAAAAAAAAACTTTATCTAAAAATAATCATACACATGTACTCTTTTGTGTCTGGCGTCTTTCACTTAACATTATATTTGGCAGCTTCGTCCATACTGTTATAAGGTGTAGTTTTTGTTCTCATTGCTGTGTAATATTCTGTATAACTATACCGAAATTTATTTATTTGTTTTGTAGAGGAGATTTTGGGTTGTTTCCAATTCAGGGCTATTACAAATAGCGCTGCTAGGAGCATTCTTGCACATGCCAAGGGATGAGCGTATGTCAGCATTACTGCAGGAGGGACCTAGATGTCAAGCTCCGGGGTCATAAGCTATGTGTGGGTGGTGGCCAGCTTCAGTAGATCCTGCCAGTTTTCCAAAGTGACACTCCCACCAGCAGCATATGCGAAATTCCAGTTGCTCCATATCCTTGCCAACACTTAGTATTCTTTGTTGTTTTAGCCAATCTGGCATGTGTGTAGTGCTAATGCATTGTAGTTTCATGTGGTGATAATGCATTGTAGTTTTAATTTGCTTTTTTTTATGACTGAACTAGAGCATCTTTTCATATGTTTATTGGCCATTTGGACTTTCTTTTTGTGAAATAACTTGTGAAGTGTTTGCCATCTCTTTACCTCTTTACTTGATTGCCTTTTACTTACTGATTTGTAGGAGTTCTTTGTCAGATGTATGCATTGTAATTATTTTCTCCACTCTATGTCTTGCCTTTTGATTCTTTTGATGTCATCTGATGAACAGGCATTCTTAAGTTTAATATAGTGCAGACTGTCATGCTTTTCCTTCATAGTTAACACTTTTTTTGTATTCTTTTTTAAAATCTTTGTAAATCCCAAGGTCATGGAATATTCCCTTTCTCTTCTAAAAGTTTTATTATTTTTATCTTTCAGGTTTAGATCTGCCATGCATCTGGAAATAATTTTTGCATGGTATAAGGCTGAGGTTGAGGTTTGTTTTTTTCATATTATTCTCAGTGAACCCAGCATCATTTATTAAACTGCAGTATTGTCTTTGCCATAAATCAGGTGACTGTGTGGGTCTCTTTTCTTCTGTTGATCTATTTGACAATCCTTAATTTTGATACTTTTATAATGAATTTGATAGCTGGTAGAGTAAGTCTTCCAGTTTTGATTTTTGACCCTTTGCATTTCCATAAAATTTTAGAATCTGTTGGTCATTATGCACCCAAAAAGCTCTAGGTATTTTTTAATTGAAGTTGCATTGAAGATACAGTTTGGAGTAGAATTGACATCTTAAAAATATTGCGATGTCTTGTCTGTGAACATGGCATAACCCTCTATTTAGGTCTTTCATTTTTCTCGATATTGTTGTATAGGTTTTAGTGTCAAGGTCTCACGTGTCTTTTATTGGACTTATTCCTGGATATTTGATATTTTTTTGGTAGAGATTTGTTTTGATGAAATAAAAGCAGAGGGAGAGGAGGAAAGCTTCTCCTAAATTTTCTACTTACACTATTAAGGAATTTTCCCAAGTTTCCCAAGCTTGGCAGGACTGAGATTTAAATCCAAATTTCGGTGGACTCCAAATCAGACCTGGGCAAATAAATCAGTTATTACTTCAAGAACACAATTTTTATGAAAGGTGAAGTGGTCTGAAGTACTTCCAGGTCCTTGGTAGAGAAAAGGTAGAGAGGGGCTTGGTTCACCAACTTTGACACAGTGAGACCCCTCAGCACAGTCTGGATTGGGAGAGATGTTGGAGGCAGGATTCAGACATTGAAGGAGGGTAAGGGGACTAGATGGAGAATTTTCAGAGAATCCTTAGAAAATTAGTGTTCCCCAGAAGTGCCGAAGGGGCCAGGAGGATTACCAAGGTGGTAGGGCCTGAGTCCTTAGCCACTTGAACCCGAGCTATTCTGTAACACTTTCATCTAACATGCTAGAGTTGACCATAGCCTTTTTAAAAACTATATGCAAAAGGTTGTGCGACTAAAACCACATTCCGTTTAGCTCCGAGATTCCGAAATTCTGATATTGTAGCCAGTCACATGCCAGGAACTCTGCACATATCATTATCACCTTGATGCTGTGTGTGATTCATGGGCCTTCCCAGGAGCCACTCCAGAAAGTCCATTTGGAGGGTCTTAGCAGTCATAATCTGGTCAGAAGAGAGTTAGGGGCTTGTCCAGAGCTGCACCTGCATCATAGCAAAGCTGTATTTCAATTCACACTGTGGGCTGCAGAGCCCTAGAAATAATTTAAAAGGGCAAGTCCAAAGTAATGCTAAGTGTACTAGAAAAGCAGAGTTTTAAAATTTTATTTTACTGTATTGTATTTTCACCTGATACATAAGTGATAGGATCAACTGACAGGAACTCATTACCAGAAAGAAAAGACGTGATTATTATAAATTATAATATTCTTTGTTCTCGTGAGTCTTACAGAAGCAAATCTTTTTTTCCTCTCCTCCTGACAGCTAATAATTCCAATGGCATTTATTTAGTTTATTTCTTCCCCAAATATATGGGATACCCTCAGCCTAAGGGTTTAAGCATAGTACTAATAATTATAATAACATGAATTTATGTCACTAGTACTTGGAGGGTTCTGGAGATTACAGGAAGCCTAAGGACCACGCCCCGCCGCCACTACATGCCTCACCATCGCCACCACACCACCCCTTTGCATCACTCAGCCCAGCCATTTGTGCCAGTAGCTCAGCACATGTGCCTCTCTGGTTCAGCTTCTGAGCCTCGATCTAGTCTGTGCTCCCATAGCTTTTGGGAGCCTTACACTCAGCCTCTTAGGTAGCTGGAGATAAGCTCATTTGCTGGGGGGTTTTTTGTTGTTGTTGTTTGTTTTTTGGTTTTTTTCCCACACCTTTCTCAGCAGTGAATCTCCTCTGATGCACTCTCTTCCTGGCAGTAGCTGATGAGAAAGGAGCAGCCAGCTCTTTGTAGCTTGACCTTCCTGCCCTCTGTTCTGTGGTCAGCAGTTCCTTTCTGCTGTTTGAGTGCCTTCTCAGTTCTTCCTTCCCCATCCATTTTTTTTTTCCATCCCTCCTTCTCATCCTCTCCTCTCTGCTGTTTATTCCCACCCCAGCAAATAGTAAAACAAACAGTAACCACAGTTTTGCTTGATTCGGCCCAACTTGTTATCCTGAAGCCAGGGAGGGACAGCAGGTGGGTCGGTGGTGCCTTCTCAGAGCATCCCCTCCTGCCCCCAACCCATGCATGAGGAGGGCAGGCCACAGCTGGTCAGCAAGTAGGCTCAGTTTCCTAGGGAACCCTCTGTTTTCTGGTTCCCTTCCTCCTCTCTGGCAATTGGACTTTGTGTGCTTGCTTGTTTAATGTATTATCCCACCATTTGGAGCTCTTTAATTTTTCAGAAGTTGACTTTGGGCTTGCAGAGAATATTGTAGGCATGGAACGATTCGGGACTGTGCTTTAACTCTCTTGTTATTTGTGGGCACAATCTGCCCAGCTGTACGTCACACTGCACAGGGCAGCCTTAGCTACAGGAGAGCTGAGGAGGGGAGTACTCTCTCCCTGCCCCCTCCCCCCATTCTTTGCTTTTGAAAATAAGATTCAACAAAGAGTCACACAGCTGTTTCTGAGCAAGTGGGCTCTGCAAGCGTGTGCTGGCTGTATATCAACCCACACAGGCTAGAAGACGGCATGGAATCCTGACTGCAAGGTGAACTAAAAAGGATAAAGCCCTTTGAATGCATCAAAGTGCCTCCTCTCTGCCAGGCATTGGGCCAGAAAAGGTGCCAGTGGTTCAAAGATGAATTAAGACTAGACTCCCACCCTCAAGTAGCTGCCTATTTCCTTGAAGCGGACAGAGTGTGATAAATTCTATAGTAGAGGAATAAATAGAGTGAGATTAACTCCAGTGGAGGAAACTGGGCAAGAACTTGAGGGCAGGATTTACATTAGAGTTGGGCTTGAGAGGCAGCTTAGCTCTGCTTTCTCACAGGTAGAAGTAAGAGCACTCAAGAGGGAAGAAACAGGGCAGTGAAAGCCTGGGGGAGGGAAAAGTGCTGAGAACAGCGAGTGCTCCTTTAAGGCTGGTGGTGAGGGAGGAAGAGAAGGCTGATGAGGTGGGTTTGGAATGGTCGTTGTAGCTTTAGGACAAAGCTAAAGAGCTTGGACTTGACTGTGTAGGCAGTGTTTTTTCTAGCAGTGTCACCAAGCCCCGAGGTTTCTAAGAGGCGGCTCGGAGGCATGCAGGTGCAGAGGTCCAGCGCCCCAGCTGTCTTCCCCTGATTCTAGGGGAGAGAACACCTCCTCTCTAATCCATTTTGATAACTGGGAGATTGTCTTTCTTTTGAAGAAACACTTAAGGAAAACTAAACCCCACTGATACCTGCAAAAGAGAGCCATTCATTTATTCCATCAGTCAACAAATAATATTGAGTGCCTACTATGTGCCAGGCCCTACACTAGATTCTACTGAAAAAAGCCACTGAAGGTTTTTTAACTGGTCGTTAGCAAGGTAGCAAGAGCACTGTGTCTGCAACCTGAGTTATAGTCATGTCTCTGCTGCTTTGAGCAAGTCTCTTGGCCTCTCTGGGCTCAGTTTCCTTACCTGGAAAGTGCAGGGGCTGGACTAGATTACCAAATGCATCCAGCTGAGAGATTCTAGGGTGACAAGATCACTGCTGTAATCCAGTACGTCATGTGTGTTAGATAGAGTGGAGAAAGGAGAGCCCAGAATCAAAGAGGCCATTTGGAAGGTGACAAGAGCTTCTGTGAGGTATCTTGAGAGTCTGAGTGAGGCCATTCATTTATTCATTCAACAAACATTTCATACTCAATGCCAGGTACTCTGCTAAGCTTTAGGAATATAATGGTGACCCAAAGAAAGTCCATTTCCTGTCTAGGGGAGAAACTGGAAATATGAGGGACAGGTCTAAAAATATAGTTTGAAAATTCATTACAAGAGGTAATAGTTAGAACTGTGGAAGTATATGATGTACCAGAATTTTAAAGAAAAAGAGGCCTGAGAGATAGAACCTGAGAATGCTATGTGGAGAACCAACTCCAAGCTCCACTGCTTGAGAGAAAGCAGGTTCTTCAGCAAGCCAGCACAGCAAACCCAATCCCAGAAATATCCTTTTGTGGCTAAGACATTATGACACACCAAAGAGATAATGCCAGTTTAGACCCTTGGTTCTCTGCGTCTACGTCACTCCTGTGTATGAAGCAAAATTACACCAAAGCTATATATGGTTTTGTATAATAGCTGGTCTATTTGATTTCCTCAGAAAGTTCTTTAATAAGTACCAATCATATGTAAAAAATGGTATGGGGTATTGCCTAAGCTGCCTGCTCCTCCCAGACCAGATGGCTCTTTTTTTTTTCCTTTTCCACAATTAATTGAAGCAGATTCTGAGTGCCTCAAGCTTTTCCTTATTTACCCTTTAGTAATTACATGTCACAGGTTGTCTTCCCTATTAGAGTCTGAGGCTGAGCAATTAGTCTCCCATTGTCTTTGCAGGAAATGACATCCATGTGACTTCTGGGGAAAGCAACTGTTGACCACTCCAGTTAAAATCATTTGGAGAGTGCTGGGCATTTCCTCTGGTGGGTTGCTTAGACTGGCTGATTTAGAATGCTTTTTGAAATGTGCAAAGTGAACAATGGTTTGGTTGTCCGGACCGGAAATACTACTGGGTCAGTTCTCTGAGCTATTACTCTGGTCTCTCGATACACTGACTTGTCTGGAATCTTGAGCATGTGGCTGAGCCCAGTCCTCTGCATTCTGTTCCTTTTGTAATACTTTATGGGGACTGAATCAGTCAGCATGCTTTCCGGCTGCAGGTCATTGAAAATCCAATTCAGAAGTCCAGAGGTGCGGCAGACGTTAGGGTTGACCTAATGCAGCAATCCCTGCTCTGTTTCTCTGTGTTCTCTCTAGGCCAGCTCTGTCCTCAGGTTGGAGCAAGATAGCTAGGGAAATTCTGGGCATCACATCCCACACAACAACATGAAGGATGGGATTTCTCCTAGAAAATCATGGTTCACATCTCCTTGGCCTGAATTGTGTCACATGCCTATTCTGTAACCAATCACTGGCAAGGGGAATGGGTTTCCCTTAGATTAGTGCATCTCAAACTTTGGTATGCAAGCAGATCACCTGGGGATCTTGTGAAATGGAGATCGGATTCAGGAGGTCTGGGGTGGGTGCTCAGGGTCTGCATTTTGAGGAATTTCCAGGGTACTACTACAAAGCCTTAGACTGGCTTGGGGTGCTGTCATCTGCCCATGAGGCACTGTGGCTGAAACACCTGGGGCCTCTGTTAGGAAGAAGGAAGAAGGAAGAGGGAATGGCCCCGTGCAAATGAGAACTGTGTTAAGAGATACTTGTTCCCAGCGTGTAATGAAGAAATCACCTTTTTAAATTTTTTTGTGTTTTGAAAGATACTTAGTTTACATAAATGTTACACAAAAGATATAGGGATTCCCATATGCCCACTCCCCACACCTCCCACGCCTTCCCACATAAACATCCTTCATTAGTGTGGCACATTCATTGCAATTGATAAACGTATCCTGGGGCTTTGCCATCAAGCATGGGACCATAGTTCACCCAAGAAATCACCTTTAAACCAAGAACCACACAACTGCCTGTGGTATGTATTAGAAGCAAAACGTGCATGCAGTGCTACATGTTGTTTGTGATGATGGATACATTGTAATTCTTGAAACTGAAGATGAAAACAATCTTGCTATCCTCCTCTTTATCATTCAACTATTTTTATTAATAATTAATACCATGTATCTGGTGCCTCTCAAAAGGAACAAATTCAAACGAAATGAATTTAAATGTCCTTAAGCATAGAAAGAGTGCCAAGTTCAGCCTTTGTTCTCTGAGTGTCTATCTCATCAGTCTTAGTTATTGCGGAGGGAGAGAGTACATCCCTGTTTGTCCTAAGAGTCACTTGACATGATGTCGGTCTTGCAGAATGCTGCCAATGGTGAATTTCTGCCAAGGCAAATGATCATAATGCCTTTATAAGTGGGTTTCGGTGGAGAAAATCATTATGCTGTCTTCATTTCAAAATGAAGAACTATTCTGGGTGTTTTTGTTTTTGTTTTGTCTTCTTGGCAAAAAAAAAAAAACACATAGATGTACTTAGCCGCAGCTATTTAGAAAAAAAGGCTGATAAGATCAAAGAACCAGTGTCTGTCCTGAAGCTGAGCCCCCACAGACTGGAATAATTACTTTGGTGGGGTGTCCATCTCCAACCTCATCTGCAAGACAACATCACTCAGGCAGGTACACTCTGGGGACGTGGAATTGCATTGCTCTGTCTGCTCCTTGACCAGCCTGCCCTGTAACCATGGTGTCTGTAAGATGGAAGGGAAGCTGGTGCTTGGGGCAGTGTCTCGCAGAGGCCAGAGCAGCTCTTAACTGGCCTCACCAACATGGGCCTCCAAGCCACTCATTCTTAGGAAATCACTGGCTATCCTTTGCCTATGCAGACGCCCTCGGCTACTCTGGACTAGCTGGGAAAAGCTGCTAAACTTTAAGCTCCATGAAAGCAGGAATTGTGTTGATGGGATGATCGAAAGGGGGGATCTGTTCCCGGGAGATCTGTCAGCCAGCCACAGGGACTGAGTATTCACTCCCCATAAAGTAAGAGAAGGGAACATTTTGTTGCCTAACCTGAGTACGTTATCATCTGTATGGAGAATGTTTTATGTGTCCCTTTTATATATTTTGGACTTCATAGGCTGCCAAAGGCAGATAATATTCATATTAGCTGTGCTTGGGAAGGATAGCAAGATTGCACTATTATTCACTGATTGATTCAAATCCTTACTGGGTAAGGCAAGGCATTATTAGCCACTGAGGAATAAAAAGATGGAAAAAAAGAGAAAAACAAAGAAGAATAAGATAATACCAAATTGAGAAAATCAAGGTAGAAAAACCCCAAGAAGGAAATGAGAGTTGAGATAGGCTTTAAAACTGGGGCCCTTGACCAGGGGTCCATGGATAGAATTGAGGGGGGTCTGTGAACTTGAATGGGAAAAAAATTGCCTCCTTATGTTCACTAACCCTTGACAGAAATGTAATGTTTCCTTCCATTATCAAAGTAGCATTAGCTATTTTTCAGCAACAGAAATTATGGATATTTTCATCACATTACAGTTTTTGATATCCAGAAATGTCATTGATGCTGGACACTCCTTCAGGATTACAGTAGTTATTTGGCTTAGGCCGATCTTATTTACACATCAAAAGAGCACATTTGTTACCATCTATCACAATGTTGTTACTAATAACCGTACCAATACAATTTGCTTCTTTTGAATCCTTTGCCTTTCATGTATTAATTTCAAGCATTTAGAAACATTCTGAGAAATGTGCCCCTAGATTGCCCTGCACAACAGCCTCCTCCCTCAGAAGAGCCTGCGTGCCTAACAGCACAGAGGCAGGGCAGGCTCGGGGCACGGGTGGGAAGATAAGGAAATAGGGCCGAGGTGAGCGTGCATCCAAGGCTGACGTCAGCTCACACATCAATTCGTAGGTGATGGGAAGCTGTGGAAGGCGACTCCTTTGGGAAGGATAGGCTTTAAGTTGTGTTTTGGAAGGATTCTTTTTAGTGTCATGAGAGCTGGAGTGGAAGGGGAAAAACTAGAGGCTGAGAGAAGGGTTTCTGTAAGGAATGAGGCAGACTAGACTGAGTGTAATGGTGGGAAAGGAGACAAGGTGGTGAGTTCCGCAACACTGTAGAAATAGAAGGACAGGTTTGGGACAAGATTTGCAGTGGCAGGTGAGTAAGGTTTCAAGCGTCAAGTAGTGTCAAGGAGAATGATGATAATAGCTGAGGACTATTGAATGTTTACCATGTGTCAGGCTCGGTTTTAACCCTTTATATGCATTATATCATTTAATCCTCATAACAACCCTGTGAGGTTGGTACTAGCATCTCTATTTTGCAGATAATGAAATGAAACTTACAAAAGAAAGGTTCTCACAGCTAGCTGGGCAGAAGGAAGGGTGTTATTGAAAGAACTAGGAAGAGGATTTGTTTTGGAAAAGGAATGTTATAAACTCAATTTTAAATGTTTTTGCTTTGTTCTATTGACTTCATTTATTTAAAAGAACTAAAAAAAAAAAAATCACATAAGCTATTTGTGAGCACAGTTTCTGTTTGCCTTAGTTCCCTCGGGCTGCCATAACAAAATACCACGAACTGGGTGGCTTAAAACAACAGAAATTGATTATCTAACACTTCTGGAGGCTAAAAGTCCACAGCCAAGGTTTGGGCAGGGCCATGCTTCCTCTGAAGTCTCTAGGAAGAATCAGTTCCTTGCTTTTGGCAGTAGCCACCACTGGAAAACCCATGGCATTCTCAGCAGTCATCACATGGCGTTCTCCCTGCTGTCTGTCTGTCTGTGTCCCTTCTTCACTTCTTATAAGGACAATGATCGTATTGGATTAAGGGCCTGCCTGCTCCAGTATTACCTTATTTTAACTTGCCTAATTCTGTCTGTGATGACCCTATTTCCAAATAAGATCACATTCTGAGATACTGAGGATTAGTATCCTTTTGGGAGACACCATTCAACCCCTTAGCACTGGTTTATTTCATTGTCCAGGTTTTTAAATTGATAAGTAAGCACTGAGGTAATTTGTAAATTGGTTTCATCTTCCTGTGAAAAACAAAGAAGCATCTGGTAGTAAGAGTGTGGTACATTGATGGGTACCCAAAGCAAAGCGAAGAGGTTGTTGTTTCCAGAAAAGAAACACATTATACATTAAATTATTCCTGTTTAATGATGCATTTTTTTCTTCCTGTGGTATTGTTTTTCAGGACCAGTCCGACAGCTGTTTTAGAAGACATGTGGTGTATATAAAGTTTGTGATAGTTGGGAGAAATCTTGGTAAGTGTTGTTGCATTTATTTCTAATACCTTTTGTTGTAAAATGGTGCTTATGAAGAAAAGCAGCTGCCTGCTCTGTGCGTTGTTTAAATCTGCACTGAACTTAGACAAAATCAAATTTTATAATTAAATGTGACATTGAATTGGTGTTTTCTGACAGTATGACATTTTTTCTTGTTATTGCCGATGTTAAGTAATATGGAGTTTTCTAAGATTATATTAAGTCTAGATTTAGGAGAGCTTCCAGATACAGGGTAAAGGATGCTCTTGACAGTTTAATTTATGTTCTAAGCCATCCACGTAAGATAAGAGTAGTAAGCTTGCAGATCAATGAAATAAAGTAGAAGTCTCCAACGCAAAGAAATCCTCATAGTCTATATGTTGAAATGATAGAGAAGCAGGCAGTTGGCTACTTGGGGAATGGGAAATTAAAGGGAGTTAAAAATCCAGCATGTCTGGGAATCAGCCCCCAGACCAGCGTAACAGTGGCCTGTGAGACCAAGAACATTCTTTTCAGCAACCTCCCCAAAGACCTTTCTAGCAGTAGTAAAGAGTTCAGCCTTTGGGGTCAGGAGACCTAGGTTAAAATTTAAGTTTGGCAGTTAATGGTTATCACTTAATCTCTCTGAGCCACACTCTCCTCACCTATAAAATGATGTTTTTAATGTTATACTTCATAGGGCTGTTGTGAGATAGTGCTGACTGGCACATAGTAGATGCGTAATAATTCAGTTATTCCTAGTAACAGAACAGTCTTGTTTGGAGACTGGATATTTGCCTATGCAGCGAGGGCTGCATAGGTTGGTCACACCCTGTTTGATGTCACAGGGCGCATCACAGCAGGTCACCACATCCATCTCTACCCTCCACCCCACACTGAGCTGTGGGATCCCCCTGTTGACAAGCTTCACTCCTTTAACTTCCCTTCCTGGCACGCTGGCCACCAAGTGAGGGCGCTTTGGTTGAGCTTTGTTATGTCTTGGAGTTAATGTTATTTTGAACCAAGTTAACCTGAAGAAAAAGAATGGTGGGGGTAGATGGTATTTGCAGTTTAGGCCCCAATTACAGTGTTTAGGCTTTCATGTCTAAATGTTTCCTTTGTTGTTGTTTTTTTCCTGGGCATATTATGTAGCCTTCACAGAGATCCAGTTATTGGACTGAATGTTTTGAGCTCTGACTAAAAGAATTTGGCTTTGAGGTGGGACCTTTACCTCTGGTTGGGGAAAATTTAAGTGAAAATGGGCTGATATTTAAAGTCATGTGGCTGTAGGTGGCCAAGCTCCAGTTCATGGAATTAAAGAGAGACATGGCCTTAAGGGTTATCCGACCCAGGTTCCCACTGAGTGCCCCCCAAAATCTCTTCTACAGTATCTCTGATACAGGAGAATTCAAAATCTCTCAGTGATGAGGAGCTAGGTACTGTACAGGCAGCTTGCTCCAATTAAAAAAAAAACTTAGGGCCTGTGGAGAAATTTTGCAGGATAAAACTGCTTGATATCTCAGTTGTGGTGGAATTTACACAACTGCACGCTTTTGTGAAAACTCACAGAACTGTACACTAGAAAGGGTGTATTTTGGTGTATGTAAATTAATCCTATGGAAAAAATAACTGGACAATTGGCTCAAATTGTTGAAAAAAAGAGGGGAAAAAAGGAAAAGGAGTAGGGAGGGAAAAGAAAGGGGAAGGGAAGGGAGAGGAGAGGAGGGGGAAGAGTGGGGAGGCGGGGAGGGAAAAAGAAAAGCAGTATATTCCTTGTGTTGGACGACTGTATGCCCTCCATAAGACAGGGACTTGTTCTTTCCTTTAACCTCAATGCCTGGAGAGCACTTGGCACATGTGACAAGTTTTTAGTGAATGACCCTCTGCTCGTAGTCCCTTTCTAAGTGGACAGAGACATGTCCACTCACTTTCCCACATACCAGCCTTCCAGGTGTTTGAAGATGGCATCCCTTCCTCATTAATCATCTCTTATCTGGGCTAAACTTATCTTCTTCAGTTCTTTTGACTCTTTGCCTTCTGGTGTTATTTTTGCATCATTCCTGTTTTAGTTTCTTGGCTGCTAAAGTAAATACCATGCAGAAAGTTAGCTTAAACAATGAAAATTTATTGGTTCACGGTTTTGAGGCGACAGGAAATAAAAAATCAAGGTGCCATCAAGGTGATGCTTTCTTCCAGAAGACAGTGGCATTCTGGGGCTGACTGCCAGAGATCCTTGGTCCTTGGCTTTTCTGTCATATGGCAACACACATGGTGGCCTCTCCTGGCTTCTCAGTTAATTGACTTCCAATCTCTTCCTGTGATTTTCTCTGTGTCTGAATTTCATCCTGCTTATAAAAGTCTCCAGTGATAGGATTAAGACCCACCCTGACTGAGCTGGGCCACACCTTAACTGAAGTAGCCTCATCAGAGAGTCCTGTTTACAATGGGTTCACATCCACAGGAAGGGATAAGTTTAAGAACATGTTTTTTCTAGGATATGTGGCTCCAAGCCACCGCTCCTACCCACCCAGTGCCCCTCCTTGAGAAAGCATCTGCTCTCCCACATTCCTCTTACCACAATCAGGCTAAAAATAATGCCCTGGAAGGGGTCTGACCCTGGTCCAGAAGTAGAGAAGGACTAGCGTTTCTGTACATGATGGTAATAGACTCACAGCCCTGACCCTTTTCCTTCAGAATCAGTACTGTAGCCAGGAGTGGATGGCGAAGGATTTCTCAAGAGCAGTCTTCTAAGAATGGAGCTCCTAAAAGGAGGAGGATGGCAGTCCAAGAGATCAGGTGGAAGCCAATTCATCCTCCTCAAATGTCTTGACTGAAATGGAGCCAGGCTCCAGTACCCTTAGTCTGACAGCAATAGAGCTGTTTATAAATCTCTTGGAGTACTAGTGTGTCACAGATCCTGATAATTCATTATGAATCAAAGGATGTTTGAAATTCTGAAAACTTGTGGGTGACTTGAAAAACTGAGATTTTTTTTCCTGGATGTACCAGGGAGAGAGATGAATACATAAATATAGATAGAGCAGTGGTTCTCAGTTGGGCTCGTTTTTGTCCCCCATTCCCCCTCTCCTCCTGGGGACAGTTGGCAGTGTCTGAAGATATTTTTAATTGTCACAACCTACGGGGGGGCCGGCGGGGATAGGGGGTGTTACTTGCATCTAGTGGGTACAAGCCAGGGATGTTGCTAAATATCCTACAATGCACAGGACAGCCGTGCCCTCCCAGAGAATGATCTCGCCCCAAATGTATAATGTACCAGCCGAGGCTGAGAAATCTTGATATAGAAGTAATAAAAACATTTAAATGTCTAAAGTACTTATGATTTTGAAGGTTTAAAATGTTAATTATTTTAACATTTAATTATATATAAATATGTAACTAGAAAACATAAAGAAATTTGTTCAGAGAATCATAGGGTCTAAAGGATTCCTGAGAGACCATCTCTTCCATTATCCCAGACTCCAAAATATAACTTAAATGAATTCAGACAGATGGTGTCTGAAGGCTTATACTGAATAACTGTAAACTAAAGATAAAAGCGAGACTTACCCAACATGATCTCAGGATCCACACAAAAGAGGTGGACTCCTGTTTTAAATTTCACCCCCAGCTTCCTCACATGTGTTTGTCTTTAGATGACCTCTGAGATGAAATGGTATTTCAATCTGGGCTAGTCCTTCCTTCTGCATGAAGGGTAGCGATTCTGGTGTGATGAAAATGTGCTTAGGGAGGAGAGAGATCTCATTACAGATGATTGAGATTGAGTATTTTGGTACACAGGGCTGTTTATTTGCATCAGTTTGCTAGTGACACCACAATCTGGTTTAACTGTGAGTCGTTGAGAGCTTTTGTACATTTGCTGAAGCAGGGAGATTAAAGTAACATATGTCAAGTTGTGATATAGGACCATCCACTTGAAAAGACTTTACTTAATTATAGTGTTTATTTTGGGCGGGTAACTGTGCCTCTTGTGAGATATATTTTGGGATACACTAACCCAAGCTTCAATAATATCTTCCCAGAAAGGGTGTGGTGTGTTTGTAGACATAAGTCTTTTTTTACCAAAAGCTTTGGTATAATATTCTTTTTGACTTTACTACCCTTCATTTTCCTTTTTTAATAAGCTTGCAATGCTGTGAAAATGTGTTCTGGAAAGGTAGAGAAAAGAAGGATAAAAGATTTCATTTCAGATGGCCAAACCCAGAGATTTGGGGCCTTTACATTATCCATCTGCTGTTTTTTTTAAGATGAATGGATTTTGTAGGAATGTACCAAAGCTGAATAATAAGCAGAATCAAGTGAAAGTATTAAAATACTGTGTTGGCAAAATGAAATGTTTTTACGTAAGCATCTGTGGGAAACTATACATTTATAACTACTTGTGGCCCAGCACCCTTCTCCAACCCACGGGTAACTCCAATGGGCCATTTTCTATTTTTTAAAAAAAATTTTTAAAGATACTAAGATTGCACAAATGTTACACAAAAAATATAGGGATTGCCATATGCCCCACACCTCCCACACCTTCCCACACCCTCCTACATAAGCAGCATTCTTCATTAGTGTGGCACATTCATTGCAGTTGATAAACGCATGCTGGGGCATTGCCACTGAGCATGGACCACAGTTCACATTGTAGTCTACACTCTGCCACACAGTTCTGCAGGCTATGGGAAGATATATAATGGCTTATAGCTGTCATTGCAATGCCAGTGGGCAATTTCCAGGGCTGTTTTATGATGGGTCATTTTCACATTTTTAAAAAATACATATGACATAAAATTTATAATTTTAACCATTTTTAAATGTGCGATCAGTGGTATTAATTATATTCACAATGTTGTACAAACATCACCACTATCTATTTCCAAGTTTTCTTTCACCCCAAACAGAAATGGGTACCATTAAGCAATATCCCTCCATTCCCCTGCTCCGCCAGCACCTGGTAACCTCTAATCTACTTTCTGTCTCTATGAATGTACTTATTCTAGATATTTCATATGAGTAGCATTATACAATATGTGTACTTTTGTGTATGGCTTCTTTTACTTGGCATAAAGTTTCCAAAGTTCATCCATGTTGCAGCATGTATCAGAACTTCATTCCTTTTTATGGCTAAATAGTGTTCCATTGTATGGATATACTACATTTTGCTTATCCATTCATTTGTTGATGGACATTTGGGGGTGTTTCCCCCTTTAGGCTTTTGTGAATAAATGCTATGAGCTATGGCATTCAAGTACCTGTTTGAGTCTCTGTTTTAAATTCTTTTTGGTGGGAAGTGGGTGTGGCTCAATTGATAGAGCTCCCGTTTACCATATGGGAGGCCCGGGTTCGCTTCCCGGGGCCTCCTTGTGGGGGCAGGCCGGCCCGCGCGGCGCAGTGGGCTGATGCAACAGGACCTCACAGCAAGGGGGAGATAAGCAGACACAGAGAAAACACACAGCGAATGGACACAGCAAACACAAGCAGCAAGGGGGGGATAAATAA
>JAQZBX010067628.1:0-15897 GCA_029593785.1 Cabassous unicinctus
GACAAGCTTTCATTTTCCTAGCTTGACTTGATAGCTTCACTTCAGAAGCTCAGTTTGTAATTTCTGCAAGCAGGCTGCAATGTTCCCAGGCAGTTGTACTAATTGCAGAGATTTTGAATTGCTGCCAGGGAAACTCTAAGTGAGGAAACAAAGTCGATGGGTCATGGCAGGGGCAGAAGTACAGTGTGGACTCTGACTCAGGTGTAACAGTTACCTGCTCCTGGGAAATTTGCACAGGTTTTCGGAACACTGTCCAGAGCACTGTGGGGTGGCAAGGCGGTGTGGTCAGGGACCCTTTGTAGCGGTAGTATTCCTCAGGATCCTCAGGAAGCAGTTCTTCAATGTTGAAACCTGGAATGTGCACTTCCTGGCCTGGAGAGACACGTGGGGGTGATGGTGTCAGCCTTGCTCCCTGTGGCAGACGTGCAGCTGAACATCCTGGCTGAGCCTTCCAACCCTAGGTCCTAGTCACAACGCTGTTCAATAACCTGCTGCCCACCTGGAGAACACAGTCACATAGGGGTGGCCACATCCTTCCCCAACAGAGAGTGAATAAGCATCCACTCACCTTTGTACTTTACCTTTTTAAGGTAACTGAAGATCTTGTCATATGATGGATTGAAGGAGCCCATCTGCAACAGAGACCAGGAGGGTTGAACTGCTAGACTGGGATGGAATTCTATAGACTGAGTCTGGATTTACACATGCTAAGAGAATGGCTCAGTAAGGCATAGGTAGACATCACTGCCAAGTCCTCCCTGGAAGATCCACTTTACTAGGACAATTGTGATGGGCCACTAGGCTGTTAGAAAATTAGTGTCATGGTCCTGCCCCCTTATATCTCAGGTCATCCTATTTCTGACTCAAGGAACTGGGCTTGAGTATACCCAGGAATACAGTGTGTGCAACCTGATTATCTAGCTGTGATGCTGAACACAACTACCATGTTCGTCTAATCCAGAACTTGAGGGAACTCTGAGTTCATGAAAGTCAAGGAGATATGTTGGCAAATGAGGTACGTATTGTCTATTAGGGAAAAAAAAGTGCAAGCAAAGTGAGACATTCCCACTTTCTGGGTATGGGATTAAAGAAAGAATTTATTCCAAAGTCATAGTTAGAATGGAGCTTGGACCCTGGAGTTGTATCAGAGGCTTGGGGCACCTGATGGGGGCAGCATTGACCGACCGGACAATCCCATGCCTTATGCAACAGGACTGGGGACTGGGGCTCATTTTTCCAATGTCACAAAGAAGATGCCTATTTCTGCTGCCCAGCCACAAAAAATGCTGCCTCCAGACAAGGAGAAAAGGAAACACAGTGGGGGATACCCCCTGCCCTGGAGGCAAGACGGCGAAAACGAGATGCTTACCAGAGCCATGCACATCTAACAGACCTGCATGGATTAAGATGCTAAGTTCTGAGCTCATTGCTGCTTCAAATTTCACAGAAAAACCTCTTAGCCATCTCTTACCTCAATAAGAACAGCGAGGACAGCGAGGCCTTCTGGCTTGTTACTGGCGTTTCTGGCATCAGGGTACAGGTCTGAGTTATAATGGACAATGTGCAGCTGCAGTGGGAGAGAAGCCGCCCATCAGGGCTGAGTGACTCATGGGAGGCTTTCATTTCTGTGGGAAAGGGAATCCAAATAGGAGGACAAAGTCCCCACCCCTAGCCCAGCTAGATGAGGCCTCTGAGGCCCTCCCCTCATGGCATCCCCAGTTTTCCCTTCTTTCCCTTCTTTTTCTGTCCTCTCTGGACTGCAAACTTCACCAGGTCAGACTGTGTCTACCTTATTCACTCATTGTATCCCCAGTGTCTGATACGGGGCCTGGAATGTACCTGGTACAGAATAGATATGGATGGATGGATGAATTGATGGATGGATGGATCTACGGATGGATGGATGGATGGATCTACAGATGGATGGACAGATGGATGGGTTTTTAAAAACTAGCAATGAAAAGCCTTAGGTACTTTGGAGCATTTCCCCCTTCTGATTTTTCCTACTTTTTCTGGAGCCTGGGGCAAAATGGTATCCTGTGGCTGGCTCAGCCTAAACTTTGGCATCGCTCCACTTGATCTGGAACTCTGGGGTCTGGGGTGGCAAACTTCCAGCTCGTAACTTACCATAATTGTATTCAGCCTGGAGGGCACATATTTATCCCTCTGGTGGTGGAAATCACAGCATGTTTTTATAAAGGTTTTATCATCCATATTTTAAAAAGCTACCAAACAAGAATGTTACTACAGGAGTATAGACTTGTTTTTAACTCCTTATTTTTCAGAAATTAAAATTTCTAAACTCCTAATTTTTCAGAAATTACTTGTCATTATTAAAGTGAGTAAAAGAGGAGTTTTTAAATAAATCTTGGGTTTTAAAAATATAGATAAGAATTAAGGGGAGCGGATGTGGCTCAAGCGGTTGAGCTCCCGCCTCCTACTTGGGAGGTTCCAGGTTCGGTTCCCAGTGCCTCCTGAAAAAAACAAAAAACGAACAACAAGCAAAACAAATGAAAAAACCAACTCAGGGTAGCCAATGTGGCTCGGTGGTTGAGTGCCAGCTTCCCATATATGAAAAAAAAAAAAAAAGAATTAAGACCAGTGTTATGACAAATGCTAACTGTGTTTAACTTGATTTTTAATCCTAAAGGGGGTGTCACCTCACCTCCAAAAATCTTTTAGTAGATAGATCTATATAATCAAAAATGTATTTTTGTTGATTCTTTCCTTCTTAGGACTATGAGAAATATTCAGATTTTATCTCTAATTTTTTTCCTTTCTATTCATCTATCTCTTTTTCCATCTTACATGGTTGTAAAAAGAATTCAAATGTATTTTTTGAATACAGTTTAATCTTCACCATTTTAAACTTTTCAAGTGGCTTTTCCTAATTTTAAAAAATTTCAGCAAATTATTTCTTCTTTTAAGTGGCCTCTGTTACAGATTTTCAGCCTGTCACATCGCCCCACACCGCCTTGGTCTGGCAGCACTTTGAGAAGCCAAGCAGAATTCTTTTTGGCTAAAACCCCAAGCACCTAGATCCTTGTTTCTTTTTACAGCTGACCTTTAAGCTTGTGGTCTGTGTGAGCATTTTTCTTAGTGTGCTCAGATGAAACCGAGAGGAAGTGAAGACTAATACAGGCATAAGAGAATTCCCTACTGAGGGGATCCAGAAAGAGTCTTCTTATATAGACTAAATCCAGAAGAACCACTGCTCTTTCAAGAATCCTCCAAAATCTGCTGTTTTAGGGTCACCTTGATGTATTTTCTCTAATATTGGCATTTATGGTCCATCTTCACCAGGCCCTCTGTCTGATGGCACCACTTAATAGCACAAAATGCAATAAGTAGATTTTTTTTTTCTTTTAGGAAGTACCAGGGATTGAACCCAGGACCTCATACATGGGAAGCAGGAGCTCAACCACTGAGCTACATCTGCTCCCCACTAGAATATTTTTAAACACATAAACCCTCCCAGCCTACACCCTAACCCACATTTTTTTTATTTCCCATGGGTTCAGAGAGGGACCTGGCCTGAAATATGTGAACCTCCAAAAGTGGCCTCCTACCAAGGCCAGAATTACATCACCCCCCACCACCCGCCCTGATATACACACACACTTGTAACTTCACCTATAATTTGCCTAAGACAATAAACAGTTCAGCAGTTATAAACAGAGAGAAAGGGCATGTTACTATTTGCTGTGGGCTCCACAGGCTGATCATTAATATTTATCTCCTTGTTTTGTCCCGTGAACACTCAGAACCATGGCCCCGATCTGAAATGGAGCACCCCCCACTCTGCCCCACCGCACACAAGTAGTGCGGCAACAATGCACTGCCCCCCTCCTGTTTTAATCTGGCATTTCGAGCTAGCACCTCGGGGTGATATAACACAATGCTGTGCTGACACCCCAAGCTGTCTCAGGGAGTCCCCGGGTCTCCGATTGCCAGGATGCCCTGTGGTCATGAGGCCAGGCACCACTTGGTTTGTGGCCAGGGCCCTGGGCCTAGGTCCCCCTGCTCCACAGCAAACCCCATGCCTAGGGAAAGGACAGATGGGGTGGGAAAGACATATGTAAACAGCGTGGCACGCGAAGAAAGACTGAGAAGTTCGGATCAGCAGATAACCTGGTGTGAGTCAGCAAGCTGGTGGGACCTTCACCTGCACAAATAGAAAAGGGGCGTGTGTGTCCTGCAGAGCCACCCCGGGAGCGCTGGGAAGCAGCATCACTCACCAAAAGGCACAGAGGCAACGTCAGCACGTTCAGAAGAGGAAAGGGACCAGGGCAGCACAGGTGAGCCGCAGGGTGGCAGAGTGGCTGTACCTTCCCGCACCACTGATGGGGCCAGGGCAGGGTACGCAGGGCATACAGGAAGCCTCTGGGCTCTGATCTGATCTGTACACCAGCCAGGTAGGGAGGCGGCGTGGGGGGCAAACCACCTGCCACCAGGCGACCACAAGTTCACCCTACCTGGCCACCCCACTCACCTCTGCGGCAAAGTGCTTCCCGCCGATAGTGTGCTCGGAGCCGTGGGGGTCGTTCTGGCTCCCCCAGTGCAGGTGCAGCTGCATGGCACTGTAGCGGGACTGGAGGCCCTGGAGGTGCATGTCTGGGGGCAGGCTCAGCTTCACTGCAGGGGGTGGAAGGGCAGCCTTCAGCTGGGGGCCGCCAGAGAGCAGTCGGGTGGGCAACACCTGCCCAGGTGCCAGATGGGGCGCAGGTAGAAACCAGAGAGGTCCAGCCTGAGGGTCCAAAACCTGGGCTTTTCCCCTGAGAATGTCCCCACTGCCCTAAGGCAACTCCAGGAGCACCAGCACCTTCTTGATTCTCCTCCGAAAGCGATGCCGGGAGCACTAATACTAGGCCAACAGATGTGTGTGGACCAGCAGGTGAACTGTTCACTTACGTAGCCCATGAAGTAGACACCTGGCTATGAAGACAGGACCTTAAAGAGGCACCCGCCAAGCTTGGGAATGACACAGCAGCAGCAGCAATAATAACTGCCATTTAGGAAGCATCTGCTACATGCCAGGTCCCAACATATGTAATCTCTAGTCTTACAGCAAGAGACAGCAAGGAAGCTATCATTATACCCATTTTCCAGATGAAAGCTCAAGGAGGTTAAAATTCTTCCCCAGATTCTCATGGCTTGTAAGTAGCCACACCGGGATTCAAACCCAGGCTTGTCTGACTGCAAAGCCTGGAAGCTCCCCACTGAACGGCATGGCCCCTTGAGTAGTTCTCGATGCCCTGGCATTCGTCACAGCACAGTCGATGGGCCAAGGCACTCAGGACTGCCCCTTTCCCCATCCCAAGAGAAGTGCTGCCCTGAGGGAACCCTTCAGGTTCCCAAGCCCAGCACAGGCAGCATCCCTCAAGGGTCCCCCTCTGCCTCTCCTCCTGGGTTCTTCAGTGGTGCCCCTCCCTACCAGACGGAGGAGGGCAGGCCAGGGAGCCAAGGGAAGCTCGGGCACATCCCTTCTGGTCCCTGAGCACTCCGGCTCACCTGAATGGCCGTTATTGGTCAGGTTGAACTCCTTATCGGCAGACAAGTTGTAGCCTTGGAACTCGAGGGGCATGAGGCTGGCGTCGTACTGGAGGATGTCGCTGTGCAGGTCTATCGGGGACTGCAGCAAACCCCCGCAAGATGGGTACTTCTTGGACCAGCTCTTCTCCCCATCAGGACCTGGAAGTACAGATTCAACCCCAAGATTTAGCCAGTTTTCCACAAAAGACTTTTTTCTTCACCCTTTAATTGTTTTTAATACAATGACTCCTTTCCCCCTATTTCTTACTCCCTAGAGGTAAATTCTTCAAGGCCCAGAGATCTCAGTCTACAGAATCAGGTCCAACAACCTCAAGACCATCTGCTCATTGCGATCCAGGGAAAGGACTAGAACAGCCATGCCAGTGACAAAAGCCCACTGAACTCTGCTTTATTTTGTACATCATTCATTTTTTGACAAAACAAGTATGCTTTCCATGTGAAGACCTGTTGGCTTTCAGCAATTTAGCCTCTATTTATTGAGCACCTACTCTGAGCCAGGAATTGCTCTTGATCTTGGGGCTGCCATGGCAAACCCAACCATAGGGCCCCTGCTCACTCAAGCTTGCATTCTAGTGGGGAAGGACTTATCGGATCTGTTGAGATGTTCCAGGTTGGAAAAGTTGGTATCTGAGCAACCACAGATCCAGGTAGGTCTTTGAGGCTGGTGGATTTAAAGGGATCATCTTCCTGATAAGAAATCTTTGAGGACATTGACTCTTGACACCCATGCCTAGAGTGAGTGTAGAACCCAACCTGATATGTCAAGTAATTATACACTTGAAATCACAGAGCTAAGTGCAGGGTTTAAGCTGGGGAAAAGTATCGCAATACTGAAACTAATTATTACAATATAATTGACAAACTACCAGTGAGGAGAAAGAGACTTTAAAAAATATATATCCTCCAGGGCTCTGGCTTCTTGCTAACTACCAGGTAACATTCCTTCCTCTGGAAACGAAAATAAACTTCCTCGCTCCCACAGGGAAAAGTCTTTAAAGAATGTAAAGCTATATTTAAAAGATTATCTCCTATGGTAATTAAACGGATTTTCAGGCTGTGGTTTCTCCAGAAAAGCAAATAATTGGCATGTCATGACTCGGTAGGGGAGAACCGACGGTGCCTGGTGGCCTCTATCAGAGTTGGGAAGCAAGGTTTGCCGTGAGGGGTCTAGTTGTCAGTGTTTCCACTCCTGGGACTGGGTCCCCAGGCTACAGGCCTACTTCACAAGAGTGTAAATGTACATATCTGCCCCCCACCTCCAAACACTGACCCCCTCCACCTTGTTCTCTGAGTAAAGGACCACATCTGAGAGCCAGAAGAAATACTTGGTACCCAAGTTCATTTAAAATGTTAAGAGGAGTTTGTCTCTGGCTTGGTCCTTCTAGGCCTGGACACATGGAACCTACTAATTTTTCAGGCTGTCAACCTTTGCACATGCCTTTTCAGAAATGTTCGAGATTAAAGTGATTTCAGAATCTCCATTCCAACCTTTCACTGGACACCGGTTCTCTCACTCGTGCACATCAGTCAGGGTCTCCACTGTTTTTATTTCCAAGGCTTCAAGGCCCTGGACTCATGGCAACTCCTCCACACCAAGGTGGCGGCCGAGGAAAGGAAGGATAGAGGTTGCCAAAGCCATCCCCCCAGGGGCAAACTGGAATAAGACAGTTATTCAGCTGGGGACAAAACCAAGTTCTTCAGGGACAACAGCGAGCAGAGAAGATGCAATTGTGAAGCATCGTGCAAACCCCGAGGGCCAGGAAGGGGCACAGCTGAAATGAGGCAAGTCTTCTAGAGTGAGCTGCCTGCCTTTCTGTGCAGACTGCTTATGATACCACCTGGGTCCACAGCCAGCATGGCAGACGCTGCCAGCCAGGCATGGCTGGAAAAACTCAGGAAGAAAAGATTTCTCTTTGCACACATGACGAAAGGGAATAGCATTAAAAGAAGGACTTTCTTTTCCCAGGGCAGAAGTTCAAAAAGGTTTCATCAAGAGGGCATTTTAGTGATAACTCAACCAAGAGCTCCTGGAAGGCAGGGGCAGCTCATTTTCATCTTTATGATCCCATGTTGTGAGTAGGATCACACACATAATTGGCATTTAATAAACATTTTATCGAAGAATGGAAGACTCAAAAGAACAGAGAGATTGGGAAAAGGTTATCAGGAGGATTTTTTTTTTTTAATTAGCCTAAAAACTCTATTGGAAGTTAAGGGCCAAAATAGGCATTTGGAGCAGAAAAGATGAAGGATATCAAAGACAGCAGATTTTGGTATTGGCAAAACCTTCCTGGGAAAGAGAAGTGGCTATAATGGGCCAGGTGAGTCCAGAGAAAGAGATTCCAGTGCCAGCTGTCCCACCACCTCAGTGATTGCCCTCAAACACCTCATGTTCCCTGCCAGGGTCTCTATTGCCCTCCACACAAAAGGGAGAGTTGAACATTAGCTTCTGGAGGGTACTTTCTACCTCTCAAGCTCAGATTTGTTAAGATTACTAGGACTAAGAGCCTCTGTAACAGGCGAGTTGGAACAAGTTGGAGAGGGCTGCCCATGCCAAGGCGGTGCCCAGAGGGAACCAGCTGTGGCTGGAGAGCAGGCAGGCCTCGGCACCAGGAACCTGCTGCTCGGCCTTGGCTGCCATCCACAGCAGAAGCTCGCCCCTGAGTACCGGTCACAGTCCCTTAGGGAACCCCTGGGCTGCAGGGTCCAAAAGGCCTTCTCCCTCCTCTTCCTCTTTCTTCCTTCTCCATTACTATTATTAATAATATTATTATTATTTTAGTACTTTGGTCCTTACAACTAAGGAAGGCAAGAATCACTCCCATTTATAGATGAAACTTTGAGATTAAGTCATTTGCCCAAAATTAGACTAGCTTAGTAACGGAGGTTCTTTGCCTGGGTCACAGGACCTCCGTTCCCTTTCATGGCAGTGTTTATCTAGGAGATTTTGTGCACACCGGTCCCCCACCCCACATCCTCCTTGAAGGCGGGGCCCATGTCCCACGCATCCCTGCACTTCCCAATGCCTGGCCTAGAGCAGGCCCTCACGTGTTCACTGAGCCGGATTCTCCGGCCTATCCGTGTTTGCTCCTCTGCAAGGACATGTGCACCACATGAAATCCCCTGCCCTCCCTCTGCCCCATACATTTCTTTACCTTCAAAAAGAGGAGGAAAATGGGACCACTTACTCGGGTTCAAAATTTTCCCTTCTAGCTAGGTGAGGATTTGTTCTATTTGGGACCACTCATTGAAAAAGAAAGCTGGTTTCTGCCTGGTAACCTGGGCACATGGCTTCACAGAAGTTCACAGGACCCTCCTCCAGCTCATGATGGCCTGTGTTCCCCTCCTGCAAAGCTGGGGACATGGTCAGAGCAGTTTCTTGTCCTTGCAGCTTGTGAGTGAGAGGTAGAGGTGCCATGACAACCAATATCAGGGTGACAGCGGCCAACTCCTTCTGCCCTGTCCTCTGTGTGGGCAGCACGTGACTTGGTGCCTGCAGTGACCGTGGCCTCGGCCAGTGGCTGCAGCCAGAGCTGTGTTTCCTATACCCAGTCTCAGCTTTCACACTCATGCCAAGTGCCCCGCTGCCAGAAAATCTTTCTGGGATTGACTCTTCTAAAAGAAGCACTTATTTCCAGCTACAGCAAAACTCGGATTTTTCTGAGTTTTGATTTTGCATCTTCAGTGGGTTGGGTTTCCTCCACAATCACGATAAAGGGGATCATGTGTATCTTTTTCAAATAAAACCTTTCCAGTTCATGAATTTTTCTGCCCTCGGCAAAAAAGAAGTGAGCAGAATTCCTGTTTTGAAATATAACAGGCGATTAACATGACATTTCAAAATGCCCCTCGTGATTTCTGATTAGGAGTTATGAGGTCCAAGGCACAGGACTTACATTATCTGAGTCCCAGAATTTCTCCATGGAAAATTTCAAGCATATATAAAGGCAGAGAGAAGAGTGAAAGGAACCCCTATGTCACCCAGCTTTGACAGTTAACAATCCGTGGCCAACCCCATTTCATCCATACTAGACCCATTCTCACCCTGCCCCTCGATAATTTTGAAACAAGTCCAGATGTTTCATCTGTAATAATTCCATCTGTAACTCTAAAACATAAGGACTCTTTTAAAACAAAACAAAACCACAACATCAATACCCCACCTAAAAAAGTTAATTAATTCCTTAATATAAACAAATCTAATCAGAATTCAAATTTCCTCAATTAATATTTTTTAAAAAATTTATGATGGCAACATACATAAAATAAAATTTGCCATTTTAACCACTTTAAGCATGCAATTCAGTGGCATTAATCACATTCACAATGTTGTACTACCATCATGACTATCCATTACCAAAACTTTTTCATTACCCCAGAAACTGTACCCAGTAAGCAATAACTCTCCATTTTCCCCATCCCTCCGGGCCCAGGTAACCTCTAATCTACTTTCTGTCTCTGTGAATTTCTTCTAGATATTTCATATAAGTGGAATCATACAATATTTGTCCTTTTGTGTCTGGCTTATTTCACTTAGAATATTTTTAAGGTTCATCCATGTTGTAGCATGTTTCAGAATGTCATTCTTTTTATGGCTGAATAACATTCCACATTTTGTTTATCCATTCTTTGGTTGATGGATACTTGGGTTGTGCCCACCTTTTGGCTATTGTGAATAATCCTGCTAGGAACATTGGAATACAAATATCTGTTCGAGTTCCCATTTTCAATTCTTTGGGGCATATACCTAGAAGTGGAATTGCCAGGTTACATGGTAATTCTATGTTTAACTTTTTGAGGAGCGGCCAAAATGTTTCAGCAGTGTGGTTCATAATTTTTGTAAGAGTTTATTTGTAAAAGTCAAAATCCAAGTAAGGTTCACATATTGTAATTAGCTGATGTGTCACGGCCTAGATTTCTATTTGATGGAGTGCTGCCTCGGCAGAGACCAATTAGCCCCACATCCTCCAATGCTCAAAATCTCAGGCCCACAGCTTGCTCGTTCCATCCCTTGCCCTCGGTTGGTCATGGAGCCAGGTTTCCATCGCCGCCACCAGCTCCACCCGGGGCCGGGCCCTCACCACATCACACTGCAAAGGCTCCGCACTGGCAAATGGCCCACAGCCTTTCTGGATTACACTGCCAGCGTCGCCTTTCTTTTAAAGCCAGATTAATCTTGTTGAAGCTCTGCTTCTCTGGGGCCGCTCCACCCTACCCTTCCTTTCTCTATTGTACACTCCCACACCAACAAATCAAAGCAAGATCACAGCCATTTTTCATAGCCTCAAAATGCCTCAGCCTGTCAAAGACCTTCCAAGGTGTCACACCACTCCCAGACCACCCCGATGATCAGACCGGCTTCTGCCATCCTCAGAATAAGCTTTGCTCACCAACCTTCACAAATGTTCTTATGCTAAAAATTTGCTTACTATGTCTACTTTCTTCCTCTCTACCTTTCCAAATCTTGCCCACCCTTCAAAGTCCTGCTCAAGTCCTGCCCAAGCCACTCTAGCCCACAGTGCTCCCTTCCTGCCTTGAACTCCTTTGGCTAGCCTACGCAGGCTTGCACAAAAGCACAGCGACCTTACCTGTCTCACCTGTGGACCGTTATCTCCAAAGTAAAGAATCTATCTACAAGTTCCAAAGACCTTTTGAAAGCTAGACCTTTTTGTCATACCCCTCCCCGTGTCTGAACACATAGTGGTATTTAGTAAACACTTAATGAATGGATTTAGAGAGTTTCTTTTTTATTATTATTATTTTATCCCCACCCCTCCACATTGTTGTTTGCGCTCACTCTCTGCTCTCTGTGTCCATTCGCTGTGTGTTCTTCCCGTGCCTGCTTGTCTTTTCTTCTCATCTTTCTCTTTAGGAGGCACCGGGAACCGATCTCAGGACCTCCAGTGTAGGAGAGAGGCACTCAATTGTTTGAGCCACCTCATCTCCCTGGCCTGCTGTGTCTCTCACTGTCTCTCTTCTGCATCTTCCTTTGTTGCAGCATCCTGCTGCACCAGCTCAGCTCTCCATGGGGTGCGGGCCAGCTTGCCTTCACAGGAGGCCCTGGGAATCGAAACTGGGGCCTCCCACATGGTAGACAGGAGCCCAATTGCTTGGCCACATCTGCTTCCCTAGAGAGTTTCTTAAGCTCATTTCAGAATCCCAGCCATAAAGGGATGAGAGAAGAGTTGTGTGTGTGGTAGTTAGAGGAATATGAAGGTAACAGGAAGGGTTTTGTTTTTTAACGGAGAGCCCTGAACACACTTCCATGAAGAAGGAAAAAGGGAATAGAGAAGGAAAGTTGATACGAGAGAGAAGAGACCACTGAGGAAGTGTGGCCCTGAGAAGAGAGTGGGAGAGGCTCCAGCCAGCAGAGGTGGAAATTAACCCTGGGGTGAATGAGACATCCAGTAAATGGCTACTGGATGGAGCAGACCAGAACACTGCTGTCTGCCTGGAAAGGAAATCCACAAAGTGAAAAAACCCAATCAGGAATCCTGGAACTCAGCAAGACTGCAAAGTTGGCCAGAGAGAAGGATTAGCCATGGAAAGACAGTCTACATTTCTCTTATCCTGAGATGTATGCAGCCAAAGTATACCAGTGAGCCTAGAACTTTGATAGGATTTTTAAAAATAAACTTATATTTAGCTATTTTCTAATAAATTTTGCATCTTGTTTTAAAATTTAATTACAGAAAATGTCAAAGCATGTACAAAAGTAAAGAGAATAGTATGTCCCCATGTACCCATCTATTCATGACTAGCCTAGTTTCATCACCACTCCCACCCCTATCCATTCCTCCTCCCCTGGATAATTTTGAAGAAAATTTATTAATGCTTCTGTATCACTAAAGATAAGGACTCTTTAAAAATAACCACAAGATCATTCTCACAACTAAAAACTTTTAAACAATAATTCCTAAATATTATCAAATATCCAGAGAGTGTATGTATTTCCCCAGCTGCCTCACAAATTTATTTTAACAGTTTGTTTGAATCAGGATCCAAACTGATTGGTTGTGACTGATTGATGTCTCTTAAGTTTCTTTTTACCTATAGGTTCTCCTTTTATCTCTCCAACATGGATATATTTACTCTATACAAACTCATTCTTGCCTTGGGCCAATAACAATTTATGCACGTAAATGAAGGATAATTTTACTTACTTTATAACCTATTTAGAGACATGGTGTAGAGGGAAGTAAAAAGTTTTATGGGCTGAGTAATTTCTTCTATTTATAAGCTTGGTACATGTACCTGATAGCACATATTATCATAACAAAAGCACACTGAGCTCCTTGGAGGACAAGAAATGTGTAATTACTGGTACAGTTTGGTTACTGTTTCTCACTTGACTGTACATCCTATGTGCTCAAGTATATAAAATTTTTAACAAAAATAAATATTGCATGTGACTTGGACTAGATCCAACAGTCTGGATCAAAAAAAAAAAAAAAAAGTGCATTCATTGTTATCTCCTGTTGAGGTTTGTCTTTCTCCCCTTATATTTTCTAAAAGGGCCCCTCAGCCCTATGCACTGCCCCATGCCATTTCTTGTGGTCATATTCTTATGAGGTGTGCCTGCAGTGTCTGGGTGAATGCTGGAGGCAGGCAGCTGTCTGGGGAGCCAGTCCTGGGCCAGTGGCCTGTCTCTTTGGGCTGGCTACCAAAAAACACAGATCAAATCTCACCCAACAGATAAAACTGTAGTGGCAAGATTTACACATTCTAGATGTTGATATGATTGTTTTTCAACTGATAGTCAAATTTTCAGTACAATAAAAGCTTTCAGTCAGTCCCCTAAAATTTGTTTTGTAAAGAGATCTGACCTAATGTGCCTAGTCCTAGCAGATATATTTATGTGAAGAGATCTGACCTAATGTGCCTAGTCCTAGAAGATATATTTATGTGAAAGTGATCACAGATTGTGTATTAAATTTGAATACACATTGAGTAAATATAGATTATATTTGCAATAAAAATGAGTACTCAGACGTTGAAGAAAGGAGAAAATTGCTAATTAATATTGAAGGTAATTCATTCATTTCTTCAGCAAATGTGCTACTTTGTGTCAGGTACTGTACTGGGTGCTGGAGATACAATGGAAAAAAAAAAAACAGATCTGGTCCCTGTCCTTGTGAAACTCACATTCCAGTGGTAGAGCCTGATTTAAAAGAGCAAATAAACAAGTAAACTAATGCATGAATAAAATAATTACACTTGGTCAATCAGTACTATGAAGGAAATAAGCAAGGGCTGTGACGGAGAAAGATGGAGGGTTTCTGTGGACTGGGGATGTGTGGGCAGGCTTCCTGGAGGAGGCACTATTAAAGCTGAGACCTAAAGGATGGAATGGAATCATGGGGTGGGCAAAACATGAGGAATCTAAGGAATACAGATTCTCAGAGAGAGGGAACAGTCAGCTCAGAGGCCCCGCTGCAGCCAGCAGAAAGGTATGTGTTAGATGTATGTGACGCATCAACTTGGACCTAGGAGTTCACATCTGGTTTCCCCCTGCCCAGGGCTGGGCCCTGCTCTAGGACAATGCTGAGCAGGCATCGTTCAGTATGTGCTCTTCTAAACTCCTCTGCCTGTTAGAAAGCTCTTCCTTTCAGGAGCTGGTACCCACCTCTCCCTCCATCAGTCCTGGACTCTGTGGCCACAGACAGCGTGGCTAAACCTCAGCACTCTGTTCAGAGGGGAAGGCAGCCTTCATGTCCTCTCTAAACCCATCTCCAAACCACACATTTTCAGGAAGCTATTTGGATGTGGAAGCCACATTTTAAAAATACTTTACAGCTCCTACAGCACACTCTGAAGTTGAGTAAAAGATAAAGAGCATCTTGTAAAATTCCAGGGGCTCAACCCAGTGGGCGGTATGGAGTTCCCACAGCAAATCCCACCTTGGCTAGATTCTGAACCTCCGAGCAGAAGGCCATTTTCTGCTGGGCAATGCCTTGTTTTCCTGCCAGTCAAGTGGAGAGGCATAGCCAGAAAGCCCAGAATCCTGCCCAGAAGGAAAGGAAGCTATCGGGGTGAGGCTTAATAATTAATAGATGAGGTCTTATGATTTTATTATTTACAAATTGAGGCCAAGGAGTCAAACTGGCACTGAAGCTTTTCTTTTGCCAATGGTACAAATGAACCAGAGAAGGCCCTCTTTCGTCTTGAGCATCTCAGAAAGGGTTAAATGTGTGTATGTGTGTGTGTGTGTGTGTGTGTGTGTGTGTGTGTGTGTGTGTGTGGAGTGAGCAGGGGTTAATAGGTTAGGGTTAGGCTCTCCCCACAGATTACTTATTATTTATAAGGCTTAAAGCTGCACAGGCATAGCAGGCCCATGCTTTCCTTGGATTGTATGTTACAGATGACTAGAAAACTATAAAGGAGGACCCTTCCTTCTCCAATAATGGCTCAGCTATAGGAAAGGCAGGGCTAGAAAGGGGGTGGGGGAGACAACTCTGGCTTCAAGATCTCTGTCAAGTTCTTTCTGGAGGGCAGATTTTTATGGGGAGGACGGTGGGGGCTCCCAATGTCACATGGGCCACAATCTGTTTCTTTGGCTTCGGCCTCGGTCAGCCTCTTCCGTGCCCATCACCATGTGGCCTTAAAGTGCGTTCATTGTAGAGAAGCTCTGCCCACCTCTCTGGACTCCTATGAGACTGCTCCCGCCTCTTGTTTTTATTCCAGCAACACTGAGCTGCTTGCATTCTCCAGACACGCCTCCTTGAAACACCCTCTTCCTGCCCCTCGGCCCCAGGGCAGAACAGAATGTTTCCTCCTCCTCTAGGCGCCCATAGAACCCTTCATATTTCTCTTCCCTAGTACCCTACACTACACCACAAGGTATACACTGCACTCCACCCCACACTTGGACCAGGAGCAGCAGCATTGCCTGGGAACCTGTTAGGAATACAGATTCTCAGGCCCCACCCCAAACCTATTGAATCAGATACTCTATGGGTGGGACCAGGGGACTGTGGTGCTTGCTAAAGTTTGAGGACCACTGCTCTGAGTCTAGACCAAGTAAACTACAGAGAGCTTTCCTCAACCAATGAGTGTTTACTCAGCATCTCCCATTCATTTGGTTCTGTGATGAGTGTTGTGAAAATAAAGAGACCTATGCCAGGGAAGCGGGTGTGGCTCAATGGATAGAGCCCCCGTTTACCATGTGTGAGGCCCCAGGTTCCCTTCCCGGGGCCTCCTTGTGAGGGCAGGCTGGCCCGCGCAGCGCGGTGGGCTGATGCAGCAGGACCTCACAGCAAGGGGGAGATAAGCAGACACGGAGAAAACACACAGCGAATGGACACAGCAGCACAAGCAGCAAGGGGGGGATAAATAAATAAAATA
>JAQZBX010067629.1:0-15894 GCA_029593785.1 Cabassous unicinctus
CCTCTCTCTTAAGCTGGGACTATCATATAAGGACCATTTTAGAGGACTCCCATCCTCTTTAAATGGAAAACAACAGAAAAAGGCATGTACGATAGGGCCTACCACATTATAAAGTCCTCAGGAAATTTAAGCTTATCTAGTAGCCATTCTCAAACACAGGACAGCTAGAATATTACAATTAGCTCCCTCCTATAATTTTTTTCTGATTAAAAAAATGTTTGGAGAGGCAGAGTCTCACGTGGTCAGATGAATGGACACATTTATAATGCTGTCACGTAGGATAACCGATGGCTCTAGTTTTTAATACTGAAATTGATGTTAATCTTTTTGGAAATTTCACAAGCAGAAAATGGTCTCCAGCTAGCTAGGTTACTGGACATTTCATGTCTATTTATGTGCTGGCCAGGTGTTCAGCAGAACCTTTTGTTATGGCTGCTTTGGGGTTTTCCAAATTGGGCTTTATTCAAGTTGGAACATGAAAATGCCACCACAAAAGAGGAGAATGCCACATTCACCTTTTGCTTTGAGAGTTACTCAGCTTACAGAGAAACCAGGGATATTCGAAACACTCCTCTTTTTACTAGCTATGTTGGTTTTTCTTAATTTGGAATCTGGTTATTTACATTGGAATGGTTCTAGTTACAATTTGTAAAAATATTGACACAGACATTCGGATAGAGATTAAAATAGTCTAAGAATTCAGAACTTCCAAAATATTAACATTCTAGGAGTTATACATAAAAGAAAATTGTGATTCTTAAAGCACATTTTTGAAATACAAATATTGAATTAAATTTTATGAATAATAATGCATGTACACCTACTCTGTAGTTTTAAGCAACAGGATTTTTGGTGGACAGTTTTTTCAACATTTGGAAAATATCTGAATATGTAAGATCAGGTGAACTTTAGAAGGGCATTAAGAGAGAGTTTATGTGAAGAACTTTAGATACACAAGCATAAAACATTAGGAGAATTCACAAATAGTTCTGTCTGTGACTTTCAAAATAGTGATGAAAGCATATTCAAATATATAGTTTCTTAGATTTTGTATGAAAACAATATTTTAGATAATGTTGGCAATTGTTTGGGACTGATTATTTTGTGTAGCTCCTACATATCTACATTTGTTCAATATTTAAATGTAAGGTAACGATTTGGCAATGTATTTTGGTTAATCAAACAGAAATAAAAGTAATGTTTTATCACTTATTATTGCAATCATTTTCTTGATAACATTCTACTTGGCAAAAGCTTAAGAAATCAGATCAAATTATTTCACTTACTGTGACAAAAATAACTATACATATAATTTATATCTTTTTCATAAATACCTGCCAGAAATACTTGGAGTCCATATTCATTCCTGACTTTAAAATTTAGACTGTAACATTTGCTTAAGAAAAATGATATATGTTTGCTAATGGGACATTCTGTTGTCTTAGGAAAAATGAACTTAGAAAAGGGCCACTTAAAAGGGTCAACATTGTGAATGTAATTAACAGCACTGAAATACATACCTGAATGTGATTAAAAGAGGAAATGTTAGATTATATATATTGTAACAGAATAATATTTTTTTTTAAAATCCATGGAGCTACACTACACAGAGAGTGAACCCTATGTTAACCTGTGGATATAGTTAATAGTATAACTATAAAAATGTGATATCAACAATTGTAACAAATTTTCCACACCAATGCAAGGGTTCATGATAGGGTAGTATATAGAAATCTTGTATTTTATGCATGATTGTTCTTTAAACCTACAACTTCTTAAATAAAAGGAAAAAAAAATAAGAAAGGGAATCAATGTTTTAAAAGAACCAATATTTCATATTAGAGTAAAAATAATTTAATTCACCTTTACCCTGAAAAAATAAAACAGATTATCAAGAGTCTATTTTAGTGACTTCTCTACACATGCCTCTTCTGTCCCTTTTATTTGAACCTATAGTTGGTGCTGGAGTTGGTAGGTGTATGTGCAAGAGACTTGAATCTCTGGGCTGTCCATGTGCCAGCTGGGCCCTGAGCCTCAGCAGAGTTGCAACACCTATTCTCCAGCTCATTGGACTCACCCAGGGCAACTAACAAGGAGGTGAGGATAGACAACCACCATACCAATGAACTGAGAGAGTCTACAACTGCAAGCGAGTCCCATCCATCAGCCATATGGGATCGAAGTCCCCTCTCAATTAGAGGTTGAGTGGGTATCACCCTCCCAGAATCCTCAGGATTGGGCAATAAAATATGGACTAGAGTAGACTTACTGGTATTCTACTATAGACTTATTGTGATTCTAGCAATGGAAAAAATTATATCATTGATGTGGAGACAGTGGCCACTGGAGGTGCTGAAGGCAGGGAGAGGGGAAAAGAGGTTAATATGGGGGCATTTTCAGGACTTGGGATTGACCTGGATGACATTGCGGTGACAGATACAGGTCATTATATATCCTACCATAGCCTACAGAATTGAGTGGGAGAGAGTGTAAGCTATAATGTAAACTATAGTCCATGCTTAGTGGCAATGCTCCAAAATGTGTTCATCAGTTGCAATGAATATACCACACTAATGAAAGAAGGTGTTAATGTGGGGAAAAGTGGGAGGTCTGGGGAGGGGGGCATAAGGGAATCCCTTATATTTTTTTATGTAACATTTAATGTAATCTAAGTATCTTTTAAAAATAAATATATATATATATTTTTTAAAAGCACATTTTTATAATTGTGCTATTAACTATAGCCCATGATTTAACTTAGGATTCACTGTTTGTATATTGTACCTCCATGGAATTTTAAAAATTTTTATTCTGTTACCTTATAGACAATCTAACATTTTCCCTTTTAATCGTATTCAGGTATTTATTTCAGTGCCTGGTAGCTAAAGTCATGAGTACAGAATAATTAGAAAAACAAATCAATTCTTCCATAGAAAGCAAAGTTTACCCTATCTTTCCTTAAAAATATATGCTGTAATTTAAAATTTGAGGCTATTTAGGTGTTTTCCAAAGTATTCCAAGGGATATTAATCCCATGATATGCTTTGTAGACTAAGAGTTATTGGTCAAAGTGAGTCAGGGATAAACTACACATTCCGTTTTCCTTTTGGATGGTCACAAAGCACATTAACATAGCAAAGGACTTTATAAAGTTCTATGATTAAGAAAAAATAGTTTAAAATTGTTTAACCCATGTTTTCTATACTTATATGAACATTAAACATTATTTTTCTGCTTAACACTTATTGGCATCTAAGAATCTACTGCTCTGTTGAATATATTTTGGGAAATACTGCTTTAGGTGAACAAATTTTCTATTTTCACGCTGCCAATATTGTCCACTTTTAATCAGTAACACATTTTTATCAGAAGCTTTAGAATGCCACAGACCTAAAAGCCCTTAATAAATATTACTTCTGATTTCTTTTTTTTTAAAAGTCTATTTTAGTTCATGTTCAATAAAATGTATTATTCCAACTGTGCAATAATTATTCCGAAGGATAAAGAACAACATAATTATTGTAGGATCTATTATATACAATTTATGACAATTGTATGATTGTACAATATTACAGCCTTCACTTTAGGTTTGCATTTTGCAGCATGATCTTAGAGGATCATTTCCTGCAAAAATATTTGATGGATTCATTAATTTTCCTAAAGACCTCTCATTAACCTTTTATTTAAATAATTACTTTTTCTCATTCACATTGAGATTTTCCTGGTTCTTGGTATGATGAGTGATTTTATATAGCATCCTGGCTATCTGGGTATTATGTTATGAAACTCTGGATCTTATTTAAGTCTTCTATTTTAGCAGGCCTCACCTGACAGGGCACCGGTGGGGTAAGGAGGCCCCATCTTCTGTCTACCAGGTGGAGGTGAATGTCCTGTCTCCCCATGTGGTCTATTTTGACCACCTGGGGGTGGGGGAGAGCTGCTTCCTTGCTGTAGGTGGACGTGGGATTTCAGACTCCCCACGAGGTATCTGCAGATACCCTCCTGGTTGGGAGTTAGAAGGGCATCTCTTTACCACAAGACCTCCACTTACACTGGTGGTAAAATTAAGGTTTCACCTTCAGCCTCCCCTGAAGCTCATTACCATTGAGTAAGGATGAAAGGTCTGGCTCCCACTAGGTCTTCTCTGATACCACCCTGGTGTGTGTGAGTGCATGCCTGGGGGAGAGGGAAAGGCCTCTTTATAGTCTGCAGAATGGAGTCTAAGATTCCCACTTGCCTTGGCTGATAGTGTGGGGAGCAGTTTTTTCTGTGGTGTTTGGCTTGGGAAGTATTGCTATAGTCTGAGTTTCTCTTTGCTAGGTTGCCCCTTTCCTAGTCCTTTGGCTAGACTGAGCTGGTTGGTTTTCCTTAGAGCCTTGTTTGGTCTGCGCCTTAGAGTTTCCAGGTTGACAGATTCTCCAATACCCAGTTGCCTGATATATGAGGTAAAAAGAAAACTCAGGGAACTCACCACAGCGTTGTCCTTGGGTCCTGGAGTCCCTAGTAGGTTTGTCTTCTTCTCTCCCCCTTTCGATATCTTCTTATGCTTGTTTTAAATAAAATGTCCAAAGGTTTTAGCCATACTTAGTGAGGATAATAGAGAGGACTGAGAAACTCCATCTCCAACTTGATCCACAAGTGAAAGTCCATCAGATCATCTTTTTAAGCACCCATCATCATGCCAACATCCATTTCTATTTTCTCTAGTTAGCTGACCCAATTTTTATTAGATCTTGGTTATTCTGTGTCCTTCCTCATAATTCTGTTGTTTTTGTAGCATCACTTTCGTAGACGTCATGAAAACCTACGTCTTCACAAGCTTTGCAATTTCATCTCAGATTTGTACCATATTAGCTTCTGCGATGAGCAAGTATATGATGGCTGATATAAGGAGATGTATTAGTAGTAAAAGGTTGGGGATGGGTGGGGATTAGTTTTATAAATGATCATTAATGACTATTTTCATGTTATAACATTTTTGCTTCCCTGAGTAAAAATCTCTACTCTTAAATTAAGGCAACTGCAAAAGTGAACTTTCAGATGATAAAATTTTCTATATTGCACTTTCCCCATTACTATAGCTAACTTTCATCTTCCTGCCCTCATCATAGAAATTCTGTGCAAATGCTGACATTTTCAGTGCTATTTGTATTCCCTGGTATTACCATGACATGGTAATTCTGACTTAACTACATATGTGCTTCTCCTAGTTAAAGGTTATTTCCAAGTGTGAGAAGTTGGTAAAAACTTAGAAAATAAAGCTGTGGTTACTACGCACTACTGTGAGTTCACTCTTTCTATAGAATCTCTTCCCAAACAGAACAACTGAGAAATAATAGTAACATTTTAATGACTCTCTATATATCCTGCAAATTTTCTCTCCGCAGAGTTGTAAGGAGGAGCTGGGTTATACATTGAGGTTATTATCAAAGAAAAGACAACTTAAAGCAAAAGAGACTTTTAAAGAGAGTTATTTTGAAGATATTCCCCAATACCAATCACTTAACACTTTTTATCCATTAGCATTCTTTCCCAACACCTTAAATTATACTGAAAATGGATGACATAAATATCATAGATTTTTAAAATATTGATTCTGGCCCTGATAACTAAATATAGGGCCACTCTGAACAGTTTGTTGATGACAGCCATAAATACACATGCTAGAGATGGAATTAGTCTACACGTCATCCACATTGACTTTAATCACTGATGTCATGGAGGTTAGAGACTGAAAACGGGTAAAAATGTGTTTATTGAATACTGAAAGTTTCTGCCTCTCTTCAAGATTGTAAAGAAGGAATGAATTGTTGACTTCTTTCCACTAAAAACTTTAACTCAGAGAATCTCAGGATGAATAGTTTTCTCATTCCCATTCAATGTTGCCATGGGGCTTACTTAATAAAGACATAATTGTACAAGATGAATTAGAGCAAAATCAGTTTTATATAAATGAACAAAGTAAGTGAAAATCAATAAGTTGTCTTAGTATTACAATTCTCCAATACAATTTTATGTTTTGGGTGTAAGTATATAACTTGGGGCTTCATCCTGTAAGATGAACTACATGGAAAATGATGGTCTGAAATCAACTCATATGGAGAAATATTTGGAAAAACTGGGAGGGCTGAGAGCAAACTGAAGGGAAGCTTAATAGTTTCTCGAAGGAGTAAACTCATAGTTCCTCAAAGAATTCAGCCAGTCTCTAGATGGACATCTGGTAGGCCAGCTTTGAAGGATGAAGGTTACTAGATGACCTTTATGGCGGCCTGTCCTATTACTAGATATTTTTTCATGACTGCCTGTCCTTTTCCTACATAGTATTTATCACTGTATGGATTGTACTTTATGTGATTCTTTGATTAATGCCTCTCTCCCGATTAGACTGTAAATGTCATGGACTGTATATTTTTTTAATGCTCACTGTTATATTCCCAATGCCTAGCACAGCACTGGAACAATAAATATTTGTTGAATGATTTAATAAATGGTAGGCCAGATTTTCTTTTCTATGTATGTGGCTCACCAGCATCACATGTTATGTTAGCACACCCTGTGCAGGCTTGGTCTAAAATCTGCCCCTAATACTTAGAATGAGGCTCCTATTGCTTTAAGTTAATTGACAACAGAAAGATACTAAACTAGGTATTGTGAGAAAGGGTGGGTCTGGGGAGAGATAGTCTTATGGAAAGATTATGAGGAGGAATATAGAAGGTAAATTTTTCTAGAAAACAATTTTGTTTTTAGAAGGAAACTTTCCTTTCTATGAGCTAGTGTGAACCCACTCATTTACCTTCTCCAGGTGAATTCACTACAGTAGTTCCAATTTTATTTACAATGTTGCCCATTTGGGTATTGGGGACTTGAAGATGAAACTCTTTAAGTGCACTTTTTTTTTTTTTTTAACTTTTATGGTGCTTTTAAAATGTATGCAATTTTGGCCTGATCCATGATGATCTCAAGTTGGTTTTAACATAAAAATAATAACTTTCATTTATTGTATTAGTCGGGGTTTTCTAGGGAAACAGAACCAACAAAAGATATTGTAAATATTATGAGATTTTATGAAATTGTCTCACACATCTGTGGGAATACAGAAAGGACGGCTGCAAGCCAGGAATTCTGATGAAGGTCCTTGATGAGTTCCCCAGGAGATGCTGGCTGTCTGAAGTAGAGATGGGAATTCTCTCTCCTGACTGCTGAAATTACTGCCCTTTTTAAAGTCGTTGGATGAGACGGCTCTCATTGCTTAAGGCACTCTCCTCAGATGATTGTAGATGTAATCAGCCATAGATGCAATCAACTTAATGATGATTTAAGTCCACAAAATGTCCTCACAGTACATTTAGGCCAGTGCTTGCTTGATCAAAAAACTGGGCACCATTTCCTGGCCAAGTTGACACATGAGCCTAACCATTACACATTTATTATCATCAAGTAAGTTAGATAACCAAGAAGAGGTATCATGCTTCTTCCATGACTTCTCATGCCCTAGACTTACTGCCTATTACCTCTAGTATCCATATTGAAAAACCAGTGAGATCCTCTGAAAAAAAAATCTTCCTATCGTCACACAGTATTTTAAGGCCCTCAGATATTCCTCTTTGCCTGAGGAAGTCTGGGAAGCTATTTCTAGATAATGAGATGGACGTAATGTGGGAAGGTAAAGTTGCCTTAGTACTTTTTTTTTTTTTAAAGATTTATTTTATTTATTTACTTCTTCCCACCCACTTGTTGTTTGCACTTGCTGTGTCTGTTCATCTTCCTTGTTTCTTTTAGGAGGCACTGGCAGCCGCCGAACCAGGGACCTCTCGTGGGAGGGAGGCACCTAATTGCTTGAGCCACCTCTGCTCCCTGCTTTGTTGTGTCTCTCATTATGTTTTCTTCCCCCCCATGTCTCTTGTTGTGTCATCTTGTTGTGTCAGCTCTCTGTGCCTGCCCACCGCACCTGCCTGCTGTGCCAGCTCGCTGTCTTCTTTAAGAGACACTGGGAACTGAACCAGGGACCTCCCATGTGGTAGGTGGGAGCTCAGTTGCTTAAGCCACATCCACTTCCCTACCAAGACTTCTAACATGTTTGATATCCCTCTGCGTATGATTGAGGTCATTGATGTCTCAGGGAAATTGGTTTCTCTCATGACCTGCTACTTTCGGCATCCTCGATACTCAAGGTGGGACATCTCCCACTCCCCAGTCCTTGGAGACAACAGGACTCTGGTGGCTGCTGGACTGGAAGAATGGATGTCCAACCCTGAGGGCCAAGGAGTCTACCAGGCAGTGATTTCCTCAAAAGTCATGGGGCCCCACCTTCACACAAAGCACCCAGTGTCTGCCCATGGCAGAAACCTCATGCCGGAACCTTCAGCTTTGCTCCTCTGGGGATATCCCTGGTGTTAGAGAAAAATGGCGCTCATTGGAACACAGAGACTGATTCTTGCAGGCAGGAAGTTTATTGGGAAGCTCTCCCAACGGAAGAGGTCTGAAGAATAGACTTCGGCTCCCCCGCCGGCATGGTGGGGGTCTGAAGAGAGACTTCAGCCCCTGCCTTAGTACTTCATTTTAAATGGACTCATACAGCTAAAAATTCTCACATGTGGAATAAAATCATGTATGTTATCATTTCTGTTATTTTCATTTATTATGGGAAAATGAAGCATTATATTTCATGATTCTGTCTAGAAGGAATGTAAGCGCTAAAGACAAGATGGGAGAATGTTAATATTAAATGACTTTTCTAATTACTTAAGAATGAGAAAAGCAATGATAAAGAGAAAAGTATTGTAATATTAGATATATCTGAACTCAGTACCAATAATTCCATGGACTACTGAGGCTGAAATATATCCTTTAGCATGCAATTATGAGACAATATTTAATTGCTAGGGTTGTAAAATGGAACAGAATATACTAGGCAGAGAATTTCAGACAGCAAGGAAAACTGCCCAGGGAATCAACAATAACACTTAGAACTGGGTTGATGGGCAGTGAGGACTTCCCTCTTCCCTGTTCAAATCATGGGTAATCACCCTACAGTTTTTGCTTGGGTTAGCTCTCCAATTGGATAGGTTTCACTCTGCAGAGACAATTATGTATAGAATTGGCTTTCATTCCATTTATCCAGCCAAATAAAACTGTAGAAGTTTTCAGTGTACAGTGAAGAAAGGGGAAGTAAAAACTCAGAATAAAAATGCATATGCCCATTACAAATTAAAGTCACATGGCTAATATAAACAGTTATTTGGTATTTTTTAACATAAAAGCTGTATTATGCACATGGACTATCATAGAGCATCAGGTTATATCTGCAGTTTGGAGACATGAATGATAGAGAATGGCCAAAATATAATACACATGGAGTAGATGAGTTGTCAGCCTTTGTATTATTTATGAGGTTTTCTTCACTTACAGCATAGACATGCATTTTTTCAACTGAATTTGTTTCATTGTCCATCAGTTGGTTAAAGACAGAAGAAATCAGCTTTATACAACAATAAAGTGGACCACATGATTCCATCTAATTTGTATTGAAACCTTAAAACATCTTTTAATAAACTGAATAATAAACCACACAAATAAAAAGAGCACTTAGTAAGCAAAAAAATTTGCCAGGTTGGTTTTTGACTGAGGCCATTTGGCACTGAAAAAAGAGCAAGGCTTAAGGGATGCAGATCTGCTGCTTATCAAGATGAGGCCGTGGACAAAGTATTTAAACTTTGCATCTCAGTGTACTCATTTGTCAGGTGGTAATATGAAGACCTAAATTGCTACGCTACTATGAGATTTAAATGAGATAAAGCCTATAAAGTATCTGTATTAGTCAGCCAAAAGGGGTTCTGATGCAAAGTACCAGAAATCTGTTGGTTTTTTTATAAAGGGTATTTATTTGGGGTAAAAGCTTATAATCACAAGGCCCTAAAGAGTCCAAACCTAAGCTTGATTTCTCACCAAAGTCAGCTACCATGTGTTGAAGCAAGATGGTTGCCGATCTCTGTGAGGGTTCCGTCTTCCTTTCTCCCAGCTCCAGGCTAGCATAGGGCTTGTTTCTTTCTGGGCTTTCTCAGGGCTGCAAACTATCAGGTGAATGGCTCATCTGTCTTCCCAGGGCCACAGGATCAAAGTTCTCTCCTCTGCTGTGTCTATGGAGCTCTCTTTCTTCCTGTGTGCCTTCTATGTGTCTGCTTGAGTGAATGACCGTTTACATAGCCCACCCAGAGGGCAGGGACTTAAACTGACTTACACCCTACTGACGTGGTCGAACCAGAGCCCTAATCTTAACATAATTTCATTAAAGACATCTCAGCTGAATCTAATACAATCAAAGGGTATCACGCTCAGAGGAACAGACCAGTTTACAAACATAATCCCTCTTTTCGGAATTTATAAACTCAAACTGCCACAATATCTGACCCAATGCCTGACAGATAGTAATAAAAGAGGTCAATAAGTGCCTCTTTTCTTCTACTTCCCATCAGAACATGCACCTATACCTGCGCGCCCCCCTTTGCTCACATCCGTTTTCCATAAGATGAGGACTATTTGTGGTTTAAATTGGGTTGCCACAGAGACATTGTTTGATATCATTTAAAAACAGGAGGATTACCTCTTCAGCCCTAGGGTGCTGATTTAAGTAACACTTTACATATATTCATTTTGAAAGGAGTTTAGCATGTACCTCCTAATGTAAGACACACAGTGATCCTGAGAACTTAGGTTATTACCCACATTTTACAAATGAGAAAACCAGACCTCAAAGAGTTGAGACTTGCCACAAATGAGACTGCTAACAGTGGAAAGCTAGGACTGGTACCCAGCTCTCCCAGCCACCATTCACGTTCATTAGGGTGCATAAGTAAGCTTGTGTGCCCTGAAGTCAGACGGCCTGAGGTTCATATCCAGGTTTTGCTATAATCTAGGTGTGTGACCTTGCCTTAAACCATTTACTCTCTCTGCTCTTCAGTTCTCTCATCTATTAAATGATTACAATACTAGTATCATCTTCATGAAGTTGTTATCAAATAAATTATGTAAACAATTAGCCCAATGCATTGTGCAAAGTGCTTCATCTATATTAACTATTTGTATACATCTAGTGTTTTGCTTTTTTTTTTTTTTTTCCGGCTACACAGTCCCCCCTAGACAAAAGCGTGCAAATGCTTAAAAATCTTTGGAACAAAATATATGCATTCCATCCTAGGACAGAAACTGATCTTAAATGTTCACTTTTAAAATTTCATCCTCAAATTTACCACAGTATCTTGAATACTCTTGCCCAAGAACTGTTTCTGTGGATCATGACAAATTCAGTATATTTGTTGAATGAGGGAAGTGTTTGCTTTTTGTAAGAACAGATTTTCTAACTTCATAAAGCATTCCTCAGATTTTATTCTCTGCCTCTTCTGCCCTCTCCCTAGGAACTAACTTCACCCTTGCAGAACTGGGAATCTGTGAGCCCTCGCCACATCGAAGTGGCTACTGTTCCGACATGGGCATCCTCCGCCAGGGCTACTCCCTCAGCACAGGGTCTGATGCCGATTCCGACACAGAGGGAGGGATGTCTCCAGAGCACGCCATCAGACTGTGGGGCAGAGGGATAAAATCCCGGCGCAGTTCCGGCCTCTCCAGTCGTGAAAACTCAGCCCTGACCCTGACTGATTCTGACAACGAAAATAAGTCAGATGATGAGAACGGTAGGCCTGCTTAAATACCTTTTAATGTCGGGCCACTGCACAGTGTGGGGCTTGGGCGTTTTGCTTGTTTTTGTATTTTGATATGAGGCATATAAAATCATTCATTTTCCTTTAAATCAGCCTTGTTCTCCTACTATGAGCTGGGGGAAAATAAACCAGCAAGTCTCAAGCTCACAAGAAATGAGAAGAGAATTTTAAAATCACACGTTGATGATAACACAATATTCAGGTATAGTCTGTTGGTCTTATTAGCAAGTAAATTACATTGCATTACATTGATAAACTATGACCTATACCTAGAAATGTCCTCTTTTCACAAGTTTCTAGGTCTTTGTATTGATCTCCCCTTCCCAGTAAATGGCAACCTGGGTTATTTTTTTCATAAAGATTTCTTCAGAATCCTACCTTATCTTAGACTTTCATTTCCAGGTGGCAATGCCTCATATCCGTATTGAACATCAAACTTGGAACAGATGCTCTGGAGTTTAATAATGACAAATAGGAAGAGACTTGTCTCCAAAAAAGTTTTCTCTTATATGTTTGTTTTCCCCTCAATAACTATGTAGGTTAATGGCTTCCCACGTCTTCTATCACAAATCACGATTGCTTATCCATCAGCTTTGTAGGTGGGTCTTAATGAAACTTTGAAAATTAAATGCTTCCGATCATTAAGCAGTAAATATAGGGAAGCCTAAGCAAGTCATTAAAGAGATAAGGTGCTTATTTGTGGATTTCTTAGCGACTCAGACTGTGGTTAGTCAAAAACATTTATTAAAAGATAAATTGCATTAGAAGCAGTTGATTCATGATGAAAACATCAAATACTGTGTGGTTCGCCATGAATATATTGTGTGTTTGCTAAAAGAATTATCATTAAAATGTTTACAAATAGATCAGTTAAGAATGTTTATATGAAATATTATAAACTGCTAGAGCAGCATTACATATTTTCTTGCATTTAAACAAGAAAAAAGAAATTGCAGGCTGACTGCTTGTTGTGAATGCAAAAGCATAGCTAAATATCATTTAATCTCCAAACTGTGTTGAAAATACATCATTTTCTAGGTAAGTCACATATATTCAAGAAGATGTCATTTTGTTGCATTTAAATTTGTGGTTAATTCTGGAATAATTTATTCTATGGTGGGGACGAGGGGATGTGTCTTACTTATGCCTCCGTTCATGTAGCTAATCAAGGTGTACACTCAAGGAAAAATCTGCACTTGACTCCTTTTGAATTTTAACAAAATTCTGACACTTGACACTTTCAACACTCTAAGGTGCTTATTTGATAGGAAATTACTTTTAGAAGTTTTCATAAAGGCATACATTGAATCCATTTACAGATGTCCTTTTTCAGCTTCAGAGTGTGACAGATAATATTTAAATGAAAGCAGTTTGATTGCCTAATAAATAAAATCACTTGTAATCTAAGAACCTATGGCACCTTTTAAACAAGATATTTTAGTAATTCTTCCGTGGTTGGTACTCTTACTGGTTTTTTGGGAACCATCTATATAGGAAAGTGATTATTTGTATGTATTTATAGAATCTGCATCACTCTCTTTTTTTTTTTTTTTTTTTTTTTTTTTACTTTTTAACTATATACGTCTTAAACTTTCACCTAATAAGGGGAGGTTTCCAGGAAAGCAAAGGGATCAACAAATGCTTGCCTTGGATTTACTTAGCAATGTTATGGATGGGAGAATTTTATAATTAATATATTTGGTAGTGTCTTTTTTCCAATATTACTTGAAACATTATATTTAAACAATTTTCATCTTAGGGAAGTCTCTATAACTCCCTTACATAACGATAGGAAATAAACCCTCACTTCTAACATCTCAGTTTTTCCTGTAATGCCAGTTATAATGCAATCAGAATTACTTAAAGAAAAAATATACATAGAAGCAGGAAGCAACTCTTGGGTGTGTGTGTGTGTGTGTGTGTGTGTGTGTGTGTGTGTGCATGGGCATGTCTGGCAGAGGAAACAAAGGTACTGAAGCTAGTGTTCAAGCTAAGAGATAGATGGTTATTTTAAAAATGGACAGGTAGACTGTATTTCCTTTTCTCATTTTTAAAGTTTTCAATACCTCACAAATTCAAAAGATGCACATAACGGATGTTACGTTCTCATTTTGACCAGAAATAAAAATGAGAAATTTTACACGTCACATCATAAACTCTTTAAGCAAATAAAAAGTGAAGTACAAGCTACTCTGCAGCCTGAGGTGTTAACTTCAGTAAACTTCTTGCTCTTTCTCTCTGACAAATTCTGTTTAGCTCACAAAGAAATCAATGTTTTTTCACACCACTGATTTTATGAAGTTTGGGAATGTATTATCATATAGATTGACAGTTGCCCCCACTGGTTCCACACCACAGCATGGACACTTACAAAGGCATCATTAATTTCTCACACTTGTACCCAGCAATGGCTTCCTCCATAATAAACACTGTGTCCTTCAGAACCAAATCAATAACCTTTTAGGCATGCCTCTCTTGAAGAAGAAATAACAAGAATCTATACTTTGAGAAAGCAGCTCTCTGCTTCAATTTTAGATTGTAAGAATATTTGGTCATAAAATAACTCTTTACTCTGGGATTCCATATGTTTGCATTTCATGTTTTATTGTAGGATTTTGAGGAACATATATTTTCACAGTGTTTATTTTAAATCTCCCTTAAAAAAAAAAAAAATTCCAGATTGTGATTTTGCTAGCTAGCAAGCGAAGACAGATCTCAGAAACCAACTTCCCTTTCTATAGAATAAAACATGTATCCTACCTTTAAAATTATGTGATAAAATCTATGGCTTTGCCAACAGTTCTTCCTAGGCCAATGTTGATTGGGCTTCCTGTGTGCTACCGTGACAAAAACGACCCACTGGTAACTTGACAGCCCCATCACACTGAACACACAGATGAATGTGTCTTTTGATTTGCAGTGTAGACACTTCATTGTTATCACCATGGTCCGCTCTGCCTCTTATACTCCCTGTATGGCTGCCAAATCAACATTATTCTGGCTTGGGTTGTTGTAAGTAAAGTTAGAACTCTCAGGGACAGGTTATCTTACCAAGTTCTTTAATGGTGTCCTTAAGATAACAGTGGTTTGGTTGGGCTAAGTTTTGCAGCTGTAAAATTTGACTGCATCTCTAGAAAGGGCTTTCCCAGTGATTTTAAATTAGAATCATACCTTCTTTGGTCGTAAATGCCCCACTTAAAATATGTCCTCTCGGAGGCCTTGCACATCACCTGAGTTATGCAGAAAATGGGGCAGTCACTAAAACACAAGAATAACTAATTGCCTCCTTAAAAATGCAGGATAACACACACTGTAAAAATCTGGTCTATGTACTCTTGACTCCCTTAGGCAGTTTCTTCACCTTGGGGACTTAAAACATATCCTTGAGTTTTTTCAGCATAATATTAGTTTTAGTTATTTTATGGAAAATACAGAAGGAAAAAAGAAAAAGAAAATAAGCTTGGCCATAAGACAGGAAGGCAGAAATTACAGAAAACCAAATCTGGCATTGGTTAAGGTTTTGTGAAAATTATTCATCGCTTCCTCCCACAAAGTAAGTAAGGACAATGTTCATTTTCATCTGTTGTCAACTGGGAAATTTATAATTCTCATAATGTGCTTTGAGATTGAAGATATAAATGTTGGGTTAATTCATGCATTTATAAAATAAGCTAGTTCTCGGCACATAATGGATTTGTGTAAAGTGTATTTGTGGAACACGGATTCTATTACATTGTGATTCCTCATGGCAGAGGCCCATAGAATTGCTGTCTTGTCAGGGGTTTTAACATACCCAGGCCCTCACTGCATGTTAACTGAGGATGAAGAATGAACCTGGAGAGGGAGGGAAGTATTTCTTTCTCGGTATCCAGGGAGAGTGCCTGTAGGTTGCTACCTCAAACCAAGTTTCATTCACTTGCCCTTGAGGTGAGTTTCTTAAATCTTCCTTCTTTCTCTTCAAAAACAGCTCTTCGTAAATTTAGCTTTAGAGTACCCTGAAAATAAACATACAAGGTCTGGTAGTTGTTTCTCTTTTAAGCCCCATTTTACTACTCTTGAATCATCTTAAATTTATTTTTTCATTTTATAATTTGCTGTATTCCTTTCCTCTCTCCCATCCCACATGTAAAAATTACAGAGAGTGCCTAGAGCAGACATAAAAACGTTCTATTAGCTCCAG
>JAQZBX010067630.1:0-15891 GCA_029593785.1 Cabassous unicinctus
AAAAAACAGAATAAAAGAAAAAAAAAAAACAGAATAAAAGAAAAAAAAAAGTACCGTTCAGGTTTTCAGCTTTAAGGTAACTTAGGGCAAATTCATTCTTTTTTTTTTTTTAATTTTTTTTATTAGAAGTGACCAAGTTAATACAGTGAGACCTCTGATTGAGACCAAATCTTTGTCCCGTCCTTTTAGCTCTCCCCAACCGCTCACAGAATGGATCATGTGCTCCCTATGTTGCAGTGACCACCAATTTACTCTCCTGCCTCCTTTAAAAAAAGGAAATAAGAAAATTATGTTTTTGCCACTGATTTTAGCCATATAAAACATCTTATCACCCTTTTCTGAGTCTGAAGCTGCTGTCTCTAAAAGTGCCATTTCATGCTTTGGATCAGTCAGTGATGGAGAAATCTTGAATGGCTTATATACAAAACTTTTAAAAAATTTTTATGTTATTTTGAAACTTTGCTTCTCTGGGGTTGGGGAGCACTGGCTACCCCCTCTGGCTGTGAGTGCTCTCTACAGTCTGGCTGGCAGTGTGCTGATCTTTTATAATTCCTCCCCCTTTTGGTGAGGTTTCTGTGAGGTCTGTTAGGTGTGTATCCTGCCGCTTTTTGCCTTAATATGTATTCTCCTTTGGTGTGGTCACTTTTGGGGACCGATTGGGGACAAGAGAAATCATTAATGAAACTGCTTTGATACTGAAAATTGACGTTTCAGTTTGAAATAAAGAACCAGTTCCTCCAAAAAAATATTTATTGAGCACTTACTATGTTCTAGTTCATTCATTTCATTGGTACATGAATCCTCAGGGTAGGTACTATTATTATTTCCATTTTATAGACGGTTAAGCTGAGGCACAGGGAGGTTAAGTAGCTAGCTCAAAGTACTTACTAGTCACAGCTAGTAAATAGAAGAGCTGGGTTAGAACCCAATAGTCTAATTTAAAAATCTGTGCTCTGGGGAGCAGATGTCTCCCAGTACGAGGTCCTGGGTTCAATCTCTGGTACTCTTAAAAAAAAAAAAAAAATCCGTGCTCTCTATTGCTCTGGAGCTCGTTTCTTTCCTTCACTTAAAGAGACCCAGCACCTTTTTGTTTGCTTTTTATTGATATCTAGCTGACTGAATTTCTACATATAATATGCCTGTATTCTCACCACCAGATCACAATCTACCACATTTCCAGTATGCAGAAGCTCCCTTATGCCTCTCAGTCAGTTTGCTCCCAAATAACTACTATTCTAACTGCTTTCACCATAGACTGCTTATACCCTTTGGTAAGTGTCATGTAAACAGAGCCTTACCATACAAGACTGGTTTTACTACTTTATTTATTTATATTATTTATTTATTTTGGAGGCACCGGGGATTGAACCCAGGACTTCTTACATGGGAAGGAGGTGCTCAACCACTGAACTACACTCTCTCCACTATTATTATTATTATTATTATTATTATTTCATTTTACTTTTACTTTTATTAAGCACTATATAATACCCTGCATGCTACATAACACAACACAGGATTACCTTTCAGCAGGGGTAGGTGATCACAACTGAGTTATATTTTCATCAACCAGGAAAATGATTCCTTGAGTCAATCAATATTCTCCAAACCCTTTGATACATAGTGACGATTCACCCCAGAGATCCGCCTATCTCTTTCCATCAAACTCCACTGATAAGCATAATGGGCAATCCTTTTTTCCTTGCCCCGGTTAGCGAACTTATGGATGTGCGCAGTGGCCACTCCGGGAAGAAGCAAGCACACCCACATGACGGCGAGTCCAGGGAGAATCTCGAACCACATCGCAGCAGGGTTACCGAAGCCAAACACCTCCTTCTGAGCCGCTTAAAGGTAACCCGGCTCCGGCCCCCTTCCCGGTAAGCTCCACCACTACTATTATTTTTAATATCGGCTTTATTGAGCTATAATTCACATATCATAAAATTCACCCTTTTAAATTGTAGAATTCAATGGTTTTTAGTATATTCACAGTTATGCAACTATTGCTGCTATCTAATTTCAGAAGAGCTTCATCATCTCCAAAAAGAAGCCCCGTGCCCAGTAGCAGCCACTCCCCATACCCCTCTTCCCCCAGGTCTAGGCAAGCACTAGTCTACTTTCTGTCCCTATAAATGTGCCTATTCTGGTCATTTTATATAAAAATGGAATTGTAAAGATATAGTCTTTTGTGACTTGCTTCTTTCATTTTGCAAAATGTTTTCAAGTTTCACCCATGTTGTAGCAAGTATCAGTGCCTCATTTCTCTTTATTGCTACGTAATAGTTTATTGTCTAGATGTACTACATTTGGCTATCCATTCATCAGTTGAAGAACTTAGACTGTTTCCACATGTTGTCTTTTATGAATAATGCTGCTTTGAACATTTAATGTACAAGTTTTTGCATGAGCATATGTTTTCAATTTTCTTGGGTATATATCTAGGGTATATATCCAATGTGCTGCACCATTTTGCATTCCCACCAATAATGTATGAGGGTTCCACATTCTCACCAACACTTGTTATTAGTTGTAGTTTTGATTAAAGTTATTCTAGCAGGTGTGCCATAGTTTGAGATCCTGTATTCTTAACCTCTGTTCTATCCCAATGTTTGATGAACGAATGAACAGATGAAAGGATCAAATTTCATAGCTGGGAGGAATCTTAGAGATCTTATTCTCCACATACCCCTCCCCCCCTTTAAACAGTTAAGAAAACTGAGGCCCACAGAAATTAAATGACTTTTCCAAGGTCACAAGTCTAGTTAGTGGCAGGACTGGAAATGATCACTTCCTTGGCCCAGTAGTTGCAAAAGCCAACCTGGGGTCCTCAAAGAGAGTGATTGATGGGATCTTATATTATTTTTAAGAGGTAAAAGCCTAATGAAAAATTTTATATTTTCCCAAGATGACATGATTCAAAAGATACGTCATTAAAATACCCTTCACAATGGAGGAAGGGATAATTTCATGAGCTCTTGAGAGAAGAATTATGGACTTTGGAAAAGGTGATGCTCTTTTTTTTGTTTTTTTTTTCACAGTTTAATTGACTTTATTTTTCTTGATTTTATATATGTATATATGTATATAATGACACATGCAAATTATGAGTCCACTTAACAATACATAAAAATAGAAAAAAGAAAATAAAGGCCATCAGAAAGGGTGACATTTAACATCCAAGTTTCCAGCACTGCACAGTGGTTTTCAGCGTGGACTTTAGAGGCAAAGAGATCATGGTTGGGTACCAGCTTTGCCCCTTCTAGTTATGTGACCATGGATAGATTCACTTATCTGAGCCTCGGTTTCCTGAGCCGCAGATGAAGAATAATATTAGTACTTAACATCACAGGATGATGCCGAGATTACATGGCCCAGTTCCTAGCACTGCTTAGAAGAACTGGTTGCTCTTTTTATTTTCCAGCTCTTCTCTCAGTCACTTTTCTCCCATGTGTTATTCCATGGGGGCTCTCCATGGTCATTATTGCTCTGACCAGCTCAAGGAGAAGCCAGGCAAAGCAGAAAGAATACTGGCCTTGTAAATCGATTGCCAGGGCTTGAATCCTGGATCACAACTTATTAGCCATGTGATCTTGGGCAAGTTACATACATTCTTTGAGTCTTGTTTTCCTCATCTGTGAAATAGTAACCCCTGGCTTTTAGGATTGCTATGGAAATTGGAGAAAATGTATTTATAATCTGAATAAATCCCAAGGCCCCATGTGGTCCACTCGTGGCATGATGTTGTGTTAAAGGAAACAAAGCATCCCTTATATGTACTTGATCCCTTGAATAACATTAAAGGCATTGGATCTGTAACCCTCAGTAGCACTTCGGAAGGCCCTTTGCCTCTCTCCACCAATTCGCACACTCCAGATGTTCTCTGTATCTTTCAACTCCTTTAGCCCTGTTCGCTACTAAAAACTTCCCCAAAGTCTCAGCATTTGTGGTACTTTTATTTTTGTTCCCCTTTCTCCTCTCTTGCTCTGCTTCTTTCTACCCATTTTCAGGTATGGCATCACAAAGAAAATGTGACTGAAGTTGGCAAAAGTTTAAACTTGCCTTAGAAAGCTGGGGACAGAGGAGCTGAACAGGGAACGTCAAAGTCCTCCTCATGAGCAGGAGGGGTAGGGAAGCCTGGAAACATTCCCATTCTGATAATTCTTGCCCTATCACATATGAAAAATGTTTGGCACATAGTAGGTGTTCAATAAATAGCAGCAGTTTGAGTCCATAGAAATTTGAGCTGGGCAATGCATTTTATGGACTCCATCCTGCTGGTCAGAGACTCAGAGAGAAAGAGGGACAGTGGGGTGTGGTGGAAATTTTCTTCCTCTTGACTCTTGGCCTGGGTCCAGGGTGGGAGGGGCAGAAAACCACAGCGACAGAGGATCTGATTGTCCTTTCCCCTCCTCAGGCTGTATTTGGTCCAGGGATTGATTCCACAAGCTGCGATTTATTATGAACTAGGAACTGAACTGCATCTGCTCTAGGATATGAGATGAAAGGTGGGTCTCCTTATCTTAGGAGGTTCCCAGATGAACAGGGGAGACAGACAAGTAACAGTGCTATACTTTCATGCAGTGTGACATGTGCAGTGGCAGAGGGGTGCACATAGGTGTGTCTTCCAAGTCCTGCTCAGCACCCATTCCTCCTTCACTTAGAAAAAATTCCTCTATTTTTCTTTAGGGAATCACCCCTTCCCCACTCTCAGTCAGCTGGACTTCAGTGAGGACGACTGGGATGAGCACATGATACAAGTGTGCCCAGTGAGAGGTGCCATCGTCCTGGTCTGCCTTGTTCAAGATGAACACAGGTCCCCACTGGGCCCAATAACTGATGCTGGCACTTTCTGGAAAGGGGTGCCCTTTGTCTAAGTTGTTAGGATATAAGCCCAGAGCTCCTTGGGGTCACTACACATGGAGAGACTACTAAGAATAAAGCCAGCATAAAAGAAAGCAAAGTCCAGAGACGGTGAGTGAGAGCTTCCTGATGACATAGTTTAAGCACCTGGATCCAGCTGTGCCTGAAGCACAAGAGACCTCTTTCTTCACCATGCAGCATCCTAACACCACCATGCCACTTTCATACAAGGTGACATGGAGCCATGTAAAGAATGGGCATAGCAGCATGGTTTATAATGATTGAAAAAAATTGGAAACACCTAAAAAGTCTGGCAACTAGAGCAAGAAATACATTGTCACTTGTTCAGACAATGGACTTTAATGCGTAATAAAAATGAATAAATCAGAAACACAAGTATCAATGTGGATGAATCTCACAAATAAAATGCTTAATGCAGAAAAAAAGCTGCAGATGAAAATGCAGGGCATGAAAACTTGTATATGAAATTAAGAAACTATGCAAAATTATACTAGATATATTATAGTAAAAATATCAAGAAATAAGACTCAGCGGGGGACGGAGGGACATACAGGAAGTCCCCCACCTCCAGATTGTTCTTTATTTATTCCTCCCTGCACTCCCCCACCTCCAGATTGTTCTTTTGTCTGTCTGCTCATTGTTGCTCACCTTTTCCAGGAGGCACTGGGAACCAAACCTGGGACCTCCCACATGAGAGGCAAGTGCCCAACGGCCTGAGCCGCATCTGCTCCCTGAGGGCCGCAGTGTCTGCTGGCTTGTGGCATCAGCTCGTTGCAGTGGGAGGCGGCGTCTGCTCATCTTCTTTTAGGAGGCACCAGGATCCAAACCTGGGACCTCCCATGTAGTAGGCGGGCACCCAACTGATTGATCCAAATCTGCTTCCAAGCCCCACTTTTATTGCTAATATTTGATTTCTTAGGCTAAGTGGACGCTACATGGGCATTCATTCTATTATTCTTAAAAACCTTTCTCCACCTTTCAGCATTTTCTTATGAAAATTCAAACAAACAGAAAATTTAGACTTGGATATATGAACACTCATATATCCACCCTCTATCCACCAATTAGAAACTACAGTGAGCCTTTTGCTATACTTACTTATCATATATATATCTAGCTCTCCATATTCTTAAATTCCTTTTTGTATGTCTGAAATATATTGTAATCTAAAAAAGGAAAAGGGGGAGAAACACACAGGGAAAGGCTCACAATTTTATTACTTAAAATAGTATAGAGCAGAAAACAAATGATATACATACATTCCATGAAGTGCTATACTTAAAGAAAACAGCAATTATGTATTAAAATAATAATGATAGCTAAAGAACTATGTCAGGCCTTAGAAAGCTAAGGTGAAAAGGGACACGACTCTAACTCTCCTATTTTACCAACGGGGAGACTGAGCCTCAAAGAGAGTAAGGGACTCAGCCAGGCTCACAAACTAGTTACGGAGACAGGCCCTGACTCCTCTTCTCCTGCACTAATGGAGAGCTTTATTTGCTTTGGCTCCAGCCCAAGCCTAAGCAAGGACCTGAAATGCCTAAGAGCAAGCGAAGGATCGGGGCAGTTGAGGTCCTGCAGGCAGCTGCCACATTTCCTTTTGGGAAGGGGTGTGGCACCTTGGCCTTGCCGTGCAAGCTGGGCATGTTGGTTTGGTCATGAGCACCCAGGGCAATACCTGTGGAGTAACCCAGCTGTTGCAATGCGTGGGGGTTGGGTTACTCGGGGTCCCACAGAGTCATTCTTAGAAACTGGAAAACCCAATTTTTCTTGAACCCGTGGTATAATCCCGGTTTGCTCTCCGTGGGGGAGTCCCCAGGTGGCGTTCATAAAGACAGCAGGCAGGGTGGAAAGGACGTGGGTTCAGGGAGCTGATCCCTAGTTCTGCTTTGCTGGCCCTGTTGCCTCGGGTAGTTCACTTTCTGGGTGTGGACCTCCTCTGTCTTCCCGTCTGCAGGCTGAGTGGGGCTGATGAAATGTCTCCAAGTTCTCTTCCAGCTCTGACTTCCTTGACTTTCTCATCTTATATGATTCTTTTGGAGCTTCCTTGTGGTCAGTAGGAGGCCTGAGGGTCCATGAACCTCTGGACGGCCGGGATGGCTCTTGTCTAAACCTAGCCTGTGTTCTGAGCTCCAAGCAGCTTCTGGCACACAGTCGATGTGCAATAAAAATTCCCCCCTCATGGGGTTAGTTGGTGGGGCTGGGCTGACATCTTGTATAACCTCATCTGAAGTCGGGTCACTTTCAGAAGGTGCCTGGATGCACCAGTGAAACACCTGAAAAAGCTCAAGCCCTCTGACTTTCAGCTAGGCTGATGGCACCAGGAATCCAGAGAAACCCATGGAAATGAGGAGTTAGCGCCATCTAGTGTCTGAGTCAGGAACGATTTCTTCACTTTAGCTATTGTATTTCAGAAATTAGGGGCTAAATCCAGTTGTAACCATTAAACTATACCAGGAAAACTCAATATTTAAAAGATGTACAACTGAATTTTTTCTGCTACATGAACACTTTTGTAATATGTATAATTTACCCCTAGTTAATTTCTTTTGACATTTTAGATAATGATTTTTTGGTTAATGTGAATCTTTTGTTAGCAGACCTTAAAGAGTTCTAAGGGCCCATATCTAGCTAGTTCAGAAGAGCAGGCACTGACTCTTAAAGCAGCTCTGTCCAATGTTGGATGTTTACTTGTTAACATAAGTTATAGCTTCACATAATTTTGAATCAGTGTTTTATGTCATGCCTTGGGTTGAGCACATTTATTATCTCAACTCAATCCTGACAGTTATACTAAGGGAGTAAGAATGGTTGTCGCTGATTTACTGATCAGGACACTGCAGCTGGGAAAGGGTTATTAGTTTGCCCCCAGGTCACATAGAAAGTGGTAGAACCAGGATTCAGCCGCAGATCTATCTCCAGCTCTTGTTGTCTGTCCACTAAACCACACTCCATTTCCATAGCAATAAAAGCTGCTTCCCAAACTGTCCAAGGATACAACCCCATATACTTGTACTGTGTACATTCTACTGGTGATTAAGAAATTGGACTCTGGAGCCGGATTGAGTTCAAATCCTGGCCATACCACTTTCTGTCTATCTGACAGTGGAAAGTCATCGAAGTGCTTTGTGTCTTGGTTTCCCCATTTATAAATGGGAATGATTTAAATGATAGTACTTATGCCATAGGGTTGTTGTGAGGCTTAAAATAGTTTCTGTGTCGAAGGTACTTAGAACAGTGCTGGCACATAGTAAGTGCTTGATTAATATTATTTTAAGGATTAGGTATTAGGCAGAGAGTTGAATACTTGAGGTGTGTGAAACAAACACGCCTATGGCTGACCAGTAAAACACATGTTTAGAATTTCCAGTCTGGGTGCCCTCAGGTGGGCCTGTGTCCTCCAGGCCCCCATGATTCCCACCATGCAATCATGTCTGTTTCTCCATCCACTCAAGTCTCCTGCCTGGCTCCTGAGGCATTTGGGTTTTTGATCCTTGAAGTGGATGAGGTGTACAAATTGTAACCCTGAGAAATGGAAACTTTGGACTCTTTGTAAATCTCTTTTGAGGCCTGTGACTTCCTTGATTTGTACCTCAGATCTCTGAGTTTCTCTTTGGGTAATATGGTTTCTCCTGCCAAGGACGGAGGCACGTCTAGGCAAGTACTAAGGCCAAGGTCAGCCCCTCTCCTCAGCCCAGCTCTAGCACCACATTCTACTCTACCTCCTTCCGCAGATACCTACCGTCCGCTCATCCTTCACAGGGAGGAACTTGGGCTCCCTGAGATAAGGAGGAGCACAGGAGAGAATGGGTGAAACCTGCATGGAGAGACACAGTCTAGACACACCACTCCTGTAAAGCCCGTCACAGCTGGAGTCCTGCTATTTAGATGCCACCGAAGAGGCCATTCCCCTTCACTTCCAGAAGAGGGCAGTGTAGTGCAGATGACATAGGCGGGACTAGGGGTAGGATGTTGTGGGTTCCAGTTCAGCCTCTGGAAGTAGCTGTGATCTGTGAAAAAAGATTGGACCAGTGCTTCCTGATGGCCCCTTCTAACTCTGACAAACTGCGATCCTATGACAGGAGAGAATCGGAATGAATCATCCAAGAACTCCAAGTGGGCCTCCGTCTTAAAGAAGAAACCAAAAGCAAGGGAGTGGGGTGCGGTTGGGAAGTTTCTTTTATGGGAACCCAGTTCTCTCTAAATTAATCCAGAGAGGGAAAAGCCTCAACACATCTTTTTTAGGGTTACGTGCTTGGGTTGGGCAGCATGTCAAACCACTGCTGGTAGCTTGGCGTCAGCCTTATATTCTGTTTCTGCCCTTGTTGGGGAGATTGCTTAAGCCCAAAGAAACAACTTTACAAATACCACACATGGGTGGTTTCCCCATCCCTGCATTTTGTAATAGCAGAGACTATGTTCTTTATTGGTGGAAATTCCTTCTACAGACGACTTGCTGCAGAGCCTGTGGTGACCTCCGGGTGCCCGTTGGCAGAGAGAAAGAGTGAAGTCAGGCTCTGCACATGCCTTGTTATGCTTTAGAAAATCCATCGGAGCACTGTCCCCTGACTTCGGGCAGGGTCTTTTCCCACTGTTGTCATTTGATGCAGAAGCCGAGCAGTGAGGGGGTGACTTCAGAGAGCCCTATAGGCCTAGCTTGCCATTACGTGACACATGGGTTTCATTTTATCTTCTATTTTATTTTACAATGGGTATTTTTGATAGTTTGGGTTATATGCACCCACATGGAGCCTCTTATTCTGCCAGATCCACACAAACAACACAAAGCCAGCACCAAAAGGGATGCTTCTCACTGTGTAGCCTGTTCCTGTATCCACTGACTCTGGACCTCCGGCCTCACTTCCTGTTCTTAGTCGTGGACTTGCTCTTGGCCAGTGGGGCAGGATAGCCTAAGAGCATGGGCTCTGCAGCTAGGCTGCCTGGGGGTGACTCAGGGCAAGTTACTTCTCAGTGCCTCAGTTCCTCACCCGTAAAACGGGGATGAAAATCATCGTACCTCCCTCACAGAGTGTTTGCACACGTTGAGCCTGTAAAGTGCCTAGAACACAGTAAGTGCTTAAGAAGTGTTTGCAGGTTTTGTTGTTTCATGCTTTAACTCACTTATTCTTCACAATTCTATGAAGTAGTTTATATTATTAGCCTCATGGACAGCTGAGGAAACAGAGGTGCAGAGAGGTTACATGACCTGACCAAGGTCACTTAGCTAGAAGCAGCGTTAAGACCGAAGCCTGCCAGAGGCTAAGTGCTCCATGATATTTGTGGAGAGAAGAGGTGTTCTTGGACCCCCAACCACCTGGAATGAGGTACTCTCCATCCGCCTCCTTCCTGCTCCTCCTCTCCAGCATCTTAAGCCTCTTCCCTCCTGTCTCCATCCAGCCAGCATTTAAATAGGTTAATCTTTCTCCCATTCAGGAAAAAAAATAGAAAAGAAAACCTCCAATGTTCACCCCTTCTCTTGCCTCTCTTGAAGGAGTTGCCTGTACTTGTCTCTTCCTTACTCTTCAACCCCCTCGATTCTGACATCTGCATCCTCTGTGCTATCAAGATGATTCCTGCTGAAGTCACCAATGGTTTTCAAGATCCTAAGTCTTCCAGTCCTCAGCCTCCTTGACCTCTCAGCTGTGTTCACTGTAGACGCCCACTCCCTCCCTTGGTGTCCATTTCAATTCACGCTCCTGCTTTTCTTTCCATTTCCTCGGCTGCTCTCTTTTGAGGCCTGTGTAGGCTTCTTGTCCTTGACCAGACCTAAAGGCCCTCCCCTCTCCTTGTTCTGTAGTCTTTTACTGGGGTGATGCTATCTGTTCTGGGGCTCAGCATGCTGAGGACACCAAGATTTTATCTCCAGCAAAGACCTTTTTCCTGAGCTCTAGACAAGCTCTGGTTAAATGTCTACTTGGCATTTCTGCCTGGATGCCGCATAAACCCCATAGCGGACTCTCTTATCATTGGAACACCCTTTCTATTTGGGGGAAGAGGCACAGGTATTCTCTTTTAGTTCCCAGCCAATCTCACATTCTCAGCAGAGTTGAATGGTTGAGGAACCGAGATAATCAGAAGTCATTTACAGTGACACTGAAGAAACTGAGAGTCCACGAGGCAAGTGTCCAGGGGATGGCAGTGCCATCGGTAGCATCCATGGCGGCATTTGGCCTCCTTCTTGCCTGAACATTTCCAGACACTGGGTCTCCGGCCTTTCTGATGAATTGGTGAGCCACTGGACAGCCTTCCAAGTCAGGGTTGTTTTGTGTTGATGTCAGTGAAAGCCCATGAGTGGTACAAGCTTGTTAAATTCATTATGCCCCGAATGATCTCAGTATCTTCTCTTCTGAAACCTTCTCCTCCCGTGAACTGGATCAGAGGAATTGGCTTCTCCATCTATCCAGTTTTCCATGTCAGAAACAAGATTCCTTGCACCTTCTTCTCCCTCACTGCCCACATCCAGTTACCAAGTCCTATTGATGCTTCTTTCTAAATATTTTCCAAAAACTTTTTCTGGTCTCTGTTACCATCCTCTAACCATCCTTTCTTGCCCAGACTCCTGTAATTGCCTCCTAACCTGTGTCCTTGCTTCTTCCAATCCAGCTTTCACACTGTAGCCAGAGTGATGTTTTAACAAGGCAAATCTAATTATAGCACTCCTCTGTTGAAAACCTTATGCTAGCTTGTGTTGCCCTGAGAAAAAAGTTCAAAATCACACCATAGTCCTTAAAATCACACTAGAACCATATCAATCTTTCAGTTCCCTGCCAAGGCCAAACTGCTTACTAGTCAGTGACTTGGCACAATCTGGTCCCTCTGCCTGGAACACTCTTCTCTTTACCCGTTCTCACCTGGCTGACACCTGCTCATCTTTTCAATCTTAGCTCAAATGCCATATCTTTATGGAAGTCTTCATTAATTCTCTAGGCTAATTTAGGTCCTTCTAATTAATATATGGCCTTCTGTCATGCTGACTTTCTCATTCAGCTTTTATCCTAATTGTAATTAAATATCACTCTATGCCTCTATTTTTTCTAATATATATGTTTCTAAACAGTTTGTCATCACTGAAATCAGGGTGAATCTTGCAATTGAAGATGTCATTAGAAGAATAATTGGTAATGCTTTTCACATTTTAGTAGTATGTAAAATACTCATGCAACTTAGGAGCAGTGGCATCTTGGATCTGATGAACTATGGTAATTATATGGATATTTGTTTATTTTTTTAACCTCCAAGACTGTAAGCCATGTCTGTCTTGATCAGCACTGTATCCCCAGTACTACTATAGTACCTGGCACATACTAGGCTCCTAACAAAGATTTGTTGAATATGCATACATGTATATATTACAGAGATTAAAGTATGCAAAGACTGCCACTGCTAGCCGAGGTGGAGTAACAGGGTCTGGATTTACCCACCTGCCTGAAACAGCTGAAAAACTGAACCAAGTGTACAAACAATGGTTTTTAAGACACTTAACATCAGGCAACAAAGGACGGTAATCCCAAAGAGAATGAAACAGATGAGCGGAGCCTCTAACTGCCCCAGCTTGCTGCCTGGAGGGACTTTTTGGAATACCATGTAGGGAAGAGAGGCCCTAGCAAGGCCAAAATGATGAGGGTGCACAGGAAAGAGTATTGGACAGGAGAGAGCTGCACACACAGAGAACTCTGAGGTCTGCAGAGGGTCTCCATCAAACCTTCAGCTGAGTGCTGATCAGCACATGCATTTGCAGAAACTACCCAAGGAGGGGGAAAGAACCACTCAAACGGATGAGAGGTCACACTTCTTCGATCTCAGACCAGTCACAGTGAAATATCAGAATTCATGTAGTATTGGGTATAGTACTCAGAAGAGTTTTGCCTCAGTAGTAGGGAAATTAGCCTTAGACTAACCTATACTCTGATACTATCTAGCAAAGTTTAAAAGTGAGAATCCAAGGCATCATACTGTTTCCAGGTAACTTAATACTGTCCCAGAAAGAAAAGCTCAAAAATGTGTATTAGAATACAAAAATATCCAGCACCCAAAAAGATAAATTTCACAATGTCTGGAGTTTAATAAAAATTACTGGGCATGTGAAAAAAACAGGAGACTATGACCCATAATGAGGATAAAATTCAATCAGTGAAATTTACCAAGGAATGACACAGATGATAGAAGTGGCAGAAAATGACATTAAAGCAATTATTATAATTGTATTTCATATGTCCTGGAAGCTAGAGGAAAGATCGAACTGTTAAGTAGAGATATGGAAGATATTAAAAAGATCCAAACTTCTAGAGATGAGAACAACAATGTCTGTGGTGGGGCTAATGGCAGAGTAGACATTGCAGTAGAAAACATTAGTGAACTTGAAAGCAAAGAAACTATGCAGGATGAAACACAGGAAAAAGACTGAAAAAAATGAAGAGAGCATCAGTGAGTTGTGGGACAACTAGAAGAGGTTTAAGGTATATGTGAATCTCTGAGGGAAGGAGGGCAGAAAAATATCTGAAGAAATAATGGCCAACAATTTTCAAATTCGATGAAAACTATAAACCCACAGATTCAGGAAGGTCAATGAATTCCAAGAAACGTGAAAAGAATGACATCAAGGATATCATAATCAAGCTGCTTAAAACCAGTGACAAATAAAGAATCTTAAAAACTGCCAGAGGGGAACAAAACACATTTTGTACCGAAGAACAAAGAAAAGGATGACAGTAGATTTATCGTTGGAAATAACACAGGCCAAAAGACACTGGCACAACATCTTTAAAATACTGAAAGAAAAAAAAACTAGATCTAGGACTCTATACCCAGCGAAATCTTTCAGAAACGAAGGCAAAGTAAATGCTTTTTTCAGACATACATAAGCTCAAAGAATTCATCCCCAGCAGACCTGCAGTATAAGAATTATTGAAGGAAGTGCTCCAGGCAGTAGGAGAATGATACTAGATGGAAATTTGGAGCTACACAAGGGAATGAAGGGCCCCAGATATGGTAACTAATTGGGCAAATATTCTTATTATTTAAATCCCTTTAAAAGACAATTGGCCATTTAAAGCAAATCTAATAGTAATGTATTATGGGGTTTATAATACAGGTTACCTTGCAGGTTTGGTTCCAGACCACCACAATAAAGCAAATATACCAATAAAGTTACATGAATATTTTGGTTTCCCAGTGCATATAAAAGTTATGTTTACATTATACTGTAGTCTATTAAGTGCACAATAGCATTGTGTCTAAAAAATCCAATGTACATACCTTAATTAAAATGTCACACAGAAACACGAAGTGAGCACATATTGTTGGAAAAGTGTCGCTTAATAGACTTGTTCGATGCAGGGTTGCCACAGCCTTCATTTTGTAAAAAATGCAATATCTGCAAAGTGCAGTAAAGTGAAGCACAATAAAATGAGCTATGCCTGCATATGGAGGGGCAAAATGTATGAGAAGAGAAGTGCAGAGGGCAGGAGAGGAGAAATGGAAGGATATTATTATAAGGTTCTTATATGTCACTTGAAAGTAGACTGTGATAAGTTAAAAATGTATACTATAACCCTAAAGCAACCACTAAAGTCACAAAACATGGAATTATGTTATACCTAATAAATCAACAGAGGAAGTAAAATGGGGAGGGTGAGGAGAGATTACCAAGGATTATGAGGAAACTTTTGATGATGGATATGCTCATTGTGTTATTGTGATGACAATGTCACAGGTGTATACATATGTCAAAATTACCAAATTATACACTTTAAACTTATTCGTTTTGTTGGATGTCATTTATACTTCAATAAAGCTGTTAAAAAGTTTCTCTCCTGATGGTAGGATTATTTACTGTCTTTATTTTCTTTGTTATTTTTTGTGTTTTCCAGAATGAAAATGCTTTCTTCTCCCTTTATTCCACTAGCTAAGGATCACCAGTTTCATGACCCTAGAATGTTCCTTTCATGAGTCTCTCCCAGGCTACCCAGCACATATGGTTTAGCAGGGGCCCTGAATCCTGGCTAGCCTAGCGGCATTCTAGATGTCATGTGGTTAGCCTACTCAAGCAGGTGTACTTGGCTGCAAGAGACCTGCCTGGGACTTGGGTTTCAGAACTTCAGTGCCTCCTTTCCCTGATCCCACATCCACTCCAAGCACTGCAGAGGGAAAGGAAAACGGGGAAGCTAGGCAGCAGCTTCCCTGCCCCAAAACACAGCTGTCTACCTGAGCCCAGGGGACTTGGCAATGGGTGGTGAGCTGGGAAGAGGCAGACTGGCTTCCTCCTCCCCCAGCATCCCAATGTCCTAGAAAAGAGACCTTGAACTTAAGTGAGTTACATAGATCATGGAATCACTCAGGATATAGTCACGGCTTGGTGGCGGTGAAGCTTTCTCCCAGCCATGAATTCTGAAAAAGTGTGTGTTATCCCAACACTAATTTTTTCCCTCTTTCTCCTCCCTCCTTCCTTCCCTCCGTCCTCCCTTTTTTGACTTTTTTTTTCTTTCTCTCCTTCCTTCCCACCCTCTCTCCCTTCTTCCTGTGACTTTGACTTTCCTTTGACTTTCTCTTTCCCACTCCTCTTTCTCCCTTTCCACCTGCTTCCACCACCGCACCCTCCCTTCTCCTTCCACAGGACCGCCCTTCTTTATGATCACCATGCCTTGCTCTGTTTTAAAAGCACATGGTCTTAACTCGAGGCTCTAGGATGCCTTTGGGAGGCTCTTTCCAACAGGTGTGCCTCATTAAGTCCAGGCTCCCACACCCCAGGCCCCTGGCTCTCCTTTCCTACGCCGCCATCTGCATGGCTCACTCTTTTCTCTTCACCCACCCAATTTCAGCTTTTGCAGAGCACAAGAGAGAGCTGCCTCTGGCAGGTGTGTCCCCGGCAACTCATCTGGCTGCCAAAATCAACTCTTGTGGTGCCCAGTGAGAGCTCTCCACATGGTAGAATGTTTATGGAACTTTCCCCCAGAAAAATCTGGCATCTAGCAGTTTTAAACCATGGAGAGAGATCCCGAAAAACAAATTTTT